>LBNU01014093.1:275018-288701 GCA_014162995.1 Artemisia annua | reverse complement strand
CACTTTGATCAACTGTTTGCTTAATTCGTTGTGTGACTAAATGTTTACAAAAGGCCACACAAAGATAAAATTTAACGTGGCCATTGGGATGGATCAATAGTTACATAAAATAACATTTGTTCACATTTAAAGAGCATATGGGATCACACTTATTAACGCTTTTGGCCACTGTTTTTTAAATGGTATGTGACTAAATACCCAAAAAACAAACATGGATTCTGTGACTAAATGTTTCAAAAGGCCCACATCAAAGATATAAAATTACATGATGAGCATTGGATGTCAATAGTCACACAAAATACACATCGTTCACTTAAAGAACATTATGGTCACACTTATAACGCTTTTGGCCACTGTTTGTTAAATTAGTATGTGGACTAAATTATCCAAAACAACATGTTTGTGTGACTAAATTTACAAAAAGGCCACAAAATCATAAAAATTAAATGTGGCCATTGGATGATCAATAGTTACACAAATAACACATATTGGTTCACTTTAAAGAGACATATGGTCAACACTATTAACACTTTTGCACATTTGTTTTAAATTGTATGACTAACTCCAAAAAGCAACACCCATTGCGTGACTAAATCATCACAAACGTTCACACTTATTGGTATTTCATGTTGGCCAAAGGACTGGAATAGTACACATATACACGGTTTACTAGAAAGACTCATACTTCAAAAATGGTCACTTATGTATATTATTTATGTGGCCAAAAGGACAAACAATATATTACTCTTCAAAAACTAATTCGAATGTGACTATAAGGTATTTGACGGTCACGGATAATGACTATCAACAAAACTTGTGCCTAATTTGTTCACACATATTCGGGGTTTGGGTCACTCTTTTTTCGATGGAAAAGGCCCGAAACTTAACAACGTCACCATATGCACCTACGGGTGGCGGGACTTTTGGTGAAACACCGACGAAAAAACGTGTGTGATATATGCATATCTGCACGCATTTTGGGACGTGACTGGATAGAACTTTTTGTAACCAGTGATATATAAAAAGAGACAAGACTGAGATGGCGGCATGCTCTGAAAGATCTCGACCCGGGGTGGCAGCGAAAAGACAGAAGTTCTAAGTTTTACTACCTTAGCCACTCTCAATAGGATGCACGTCAGTAGTCTGTGGACCTCCAAAAGATGGACGCATCAGCGCCTTGTTGAGCTCTAAAATAAAGCCACGTAGGCCTAAGTAGTTTTTTGACATTGTTGTCCCGTTTCCAAAATTATCTTCTCTCTTTTATACATACTCAATCACAGACACCAAACCAAATAATTACATCCTACCACTTTCTTACTTCTTCTCTCTACAAGAAGAGGTAAAGTTTCTTCATTACATTTTTTTTTTTTTTTTTGATTATTGAGTTAAAAAATACTACTTATAAATTTTTATTTGTTGTTTATTTTATTAGGTTGTCCACTTTCATGCAGGTTTGTTCAACAAGATATAAGGTACGGAGTATATATATTTCAAATGGTGGGCAACATGGTATAAAATGGTATGGAGTATATACACGGAGGGTTGAACTGTTCAAATGGTGGGCAACTAGGTAAAGACTAAACTAGCAAATGAAGTGCTGGAGGAGCTCGACGCTTATCGTACTCTTTTCTGGAGCAAAAAGACAGAAGAGATGGTGGTTGCATGACTTGCCTCAACGTTTCAAACGTTTATTTTCCTTTTTATTTTAGAGTAATATTTTTATTGCTTTATAATGTTATGATGTTGTGGCTTAGCGATCTCAGTGGGTAGCTTTTGGTATTTTATATGTGAACCAAATATACCGAGTACCAATTTTGTTTAATTTGTTTGAATATTGTATTTGATCTTATTTTTCCGAATTTGGTAATGTTGTAGCTGCTTGTCGCTTGAGATGTTCATCTTGGTGCTTTTTCTCTTTTTTTTTAATTAATTTATTTTTATGGTTATTTCATCATGTGACTCATTACTCTAGAAGCAACATGATTTTTCTATGAAGATAATGTAATCTGGGAGATTGATAAAGTACGTTTTGTATCAAAATTTGAAGATCAAAGTAATAAACTGGGATCATATATTTTATGCAAGTGCTTTTCGTAAATCGTTATATGATAGCAAGAAAATTCATCATATCTTGTGTTTATGAAAGGTTTAGAAATATCTAGATGTTGCATTGTTTAAAATCAATTCATTTTATGTATGTTTGGGACGATATTAGCTCTAAGAAAGTGTCTTTATGAGTTTGTTCATTCAATGATTTATAGTGACGTTGGTGATGACTATATTTTTAAGTTTAAAATTGGACGGTAATTATGATACAAGGAGTAATATATAAATGGACATGAAATAAGTAAACTAAAAACACAAGGTTATGTTTATTGTTTCTATTGTTGTTGTTCATGAAGTGACAAAAGATGGAGTCAATGTATATGATGTTGGGTATAGTAAAAGAATGGAGTGATGGCCATAAGTCACAACTGACAAATTGGTAGGTAATGGGTGGCAGGTGAAGGTATGGAGGGAAGGAGTGGCAAGTAAAGGTCCAACTTGATCTGCAGAGTGATAAATTATTCATTGAATATATTGATAGACACATTACTACATAAGGCTAATACTATTGTTGTGAAGAACATATTAGCACATCTTCACAAGAAGTTGGGTTTGCTTGTGTATTGATGAAAAAATGGGTTTAAAAGAAGCACTAATAAATTAAATAGGCGTGGATCTCAGCCAGAGAGGTTGCTTGTGGGTTGTAACTTTTCACAAAGAGCGGANAGGCTAATACTATTGTTGTGAAGAACATATTAGCACATCTTCACAAGAAGTTGGGTTTGCTTGTGTATTGATGAAAAAATGGGTTTAAAAGAAGCACTAATAAATTAAATAGGCGTGGATCTCAGCCAGAGAGGTTGCTTGTGGGTTGTAACTTTTCACAAAGAGCGGATGAGTGTTGGGTATAGTGTCTTCCATGTATACGCACATGTGGGCTTCGATTCTTTAGGTAGTGTGATCAACAGCTGTAAACTATGTGCTTATTTATAGATGTACAAGTTAAGGGTGTTTACTAAATTAATGGTACATATAATTAGCCATTTATTGGGAAAATTGTAGTTTTAACTAGTTATAATGCCCGCGCACGCGCGGGTTTTTTTTGTTTTAATTTTTTGAAATATATTTAAAAAATTTAATCCTATTGTTAATTGCATCTTATCTATATTTTTTATATTTATCTTCTACTTGTGTTGTGGATAAATATAAAATGTTACCTAATAAGAAAATAATCTTTTTTTTTTTAAATATCTTATCTATATTTTTTGTATTTATCTTCTACTTGTGTTATGGATAAATATAAAATGTTACTTAATAAGAAAATAATATTTTTTTTTAAAATAAAATTATTACTAAATAAAGTATGGTTCCAATTTTTTTGAAATGAAAAATTCCCAATAGGGGTTTTGTTTTATTATATAAAAGNTTAATGAGTCTTTCAATTAAAAGATTATAAAGATTTTGGGTTTACATTTATCTTGTTAAAAGAAAATAAGGGAAAAAGTAACACCAATCCGTTTGAAGCTTTTAACACTAAACGTGACTCCTTTTTACAATGTTCTTTAAAAGTAAATAAAAAGAAATAACGTTTTTCTTTGTATAAATTTGTTTAAACTGGGGATTGAATATTGATAAGCAGAAGGATGTGTTTATGAGATGAGTGGATTTGTCATATTATGGTATTGATTGTGGTAAAGTTGGGATGAATGCATCAAATGCTAAAAATATACGTATATAACTAAAATCGTGATGATGAGTATGAACGGAACATTCTCAAAAAAATCCTATCATTTTTTTCTTAGAAACGACAATGATCTAAATTAAAAGGTCAAATAAATTGAACTTACATGGGGCTTTAAAGACTAAAAAGCACCGCAACAAAATAACATAAATGCTCATACACATTGGTGATTAGGGTAAGTGTGTAACATAATGATGCAATTTTTTCTAATCTTTTTCTCCATTTTCGGATACATAAAAAAAAAAAAAGTCCATGTTATCAAACATTCAAGATTTTGTGTCTTGTGTTTAACTACTTACTACATCATGTCGATCTAACTCATGAGCTGCTCAATGTCGAACTGAAAACTAATAATTAATGGCAATATAAATGGTCATTTAACAATAAATGTTCAGGTTTATGGGCCGTGCTTAGCACGGCCTAAAAACCTACCTAGTTATTATTAACAAAATCTAAAGTAAAATAGTATATGTCCAAAGAACTAACGAAAGTTAAGATCAAGAATCTCTGTTGTTTTCTTTGTGTTTTTGATGCAATGATTTTTTTTTTTTTTTTTTTTTTTTTTTTCTGTAAATATAAATTTACGTTTCAATTGGAAAAGAACATTTTAAAATTTGAACAGTAAGCTAGATGCCACCACATAGCCACATATATTCCAACCAATTTCCGTAGCCACCACCACGATTTTCAGTTTTACCATATCCGGAAAAGGACGACAGTGCATACAGCAAGTCAATTAGGGATTTTAGAAGGCTAATTCGTTTCATTATTGTATAATTCGTAGTTTTAGGTTATGGCGGCCCGTGCAACAAGCTTGATTAGAGTAACTTTGCTTTTTACACCCGTTAATAGATACTGTTTTAGATCATGTTAATATCTAGATATTTATGGTCTAATATTTATGTGATAATTAGTATTGAAATTTTAGGTAAAAAAACGTTCTTTTTCATTGTTATAAAATAAATGGATTAAGTGTTTAAAATATGTACTCCAATTGGGTGCCTTTGGAAATTCAGGAATGAGGTGACTTTCTCTGTGAAGAGGCCAAGCAAGGATCTCCTCTTTTGTGATATTAAGCTTTTGTCTTACACTTGGATTTGTAGTAGAGGTAGGAAATCATGTTTAAATTGGATTGAGTGGTTTAATAACCCGTGTAACGCTCTTTCCTCCCCTTGTATCCTTCCTTAGCGCCTTGCTAATTTTCTAATTCAATTGCCGTTCAAAAAAAAAAAAAAAAATAATACATCTATAAGGTAAAATTATTACAAATTTCGGGAAATTAATTTTTGAAGACTAAAATTAACTGAAAAGTGAGGGTGCTAAATAGCAGCTTCTATCTGTAAAAGGACAAGACGAAGAGCTTGAAGAGGGATAAACATCAGGTATGAGACAACCTTCGAGTTGTGACTTTAAGCACGTAGAACACAAACTTCTATTATAGGCTTTCCTATATTGTATTATCCTTAATCATTGTTGATGTCGAGATGATTCTAATCCTCCATCTCGTCTTGGTATAACCTTCTTTTGTTGTTTTAAAAATCTCTTATGCATGTACATATAGGTGTGATTTGTCATACACGTTGTCTATACTGTGAATTAAAGTTTTTGGTAATTAATTAAGTGAATCATTTGGTTTGATTTGTAAATTTTCACAAGTTGGACCCCTTTGGAAGTTTACATGTTTGTAACTTCACCAACTTCATTTTTAAGAGTGGCAAAAGGGTTCAAATACGAGGTATTGAAAAGATATTTTGATTGAAGATGGAGGATGTCTGAAGGGATGTTCAAGACTTTTTGCACTATAGTCTAATAAGAATTGTTTATTTAGTGATAGATGGAAGCTGATAAACGGTAGTTGGAGTGATGAATGGGATTAGCAACCTAATCTTCATGGTCGTTCATCGGATGAGCTTGCCAATCTATTTAATCTTGGGATTTTATATCTTGATAGTAATATTGTGGGTGGGTGGAGATGGCGCTTGGCCTCACCTCGTATTCTTATTATCAAGAGTTTATCCCATCTTATTAGAAAATTGTTTCTTGGGCTTTTCGAGTTTGATCGAAAGTTTGTGGATAGTTGGACAACCAAAGAATTAATAGATGTTTGTTTATTGAGGGTCGCTTACAACATATTGCCAACTAGATCACTCCTAGCAACCAGAGGTGTTTCATAAGATTTGCATATAAGTCTCATTTATGGCTTGGATATTGAAACTATCGAGTACCGACATCCACTAATACCGTCGAACCTTGGTCTAACCGAGTGAACACCATCCACATCGCTACCGGGCCCACCCGTAGCTTTGATACCACTTTTTAGGATTTCTACGGCCTAACATCTCACCATGCCCAAGTGAGGTTGCATTTTAAAACCAGCCTTTCTAAAATGAAGAGTACCCCACCAAGCTTATATGCTAACTTTGAGATTATTTTTTCATTGATGTCTGGCTGAGTTTGCACAACCAACAAAAGGCATAGAAAAAATCTCGAACAATATATACTAGGGTCACAACACACACCTTAGGTGGTACTTGAACAAATAATCACTCGGTTAAATATCATCTCACGCAGATTGACCCCGCCATGTAGAAAGCCTCTTAATATAAAGAGAATTTCGTACATAGTTTCAAATTCAATAAGTTTTGTGAGCCTCTCCGGTATAATCTTAATATCATCCATCAAACAAATGTGTTTTTATGACATAAAAAGCGAATATGTAAAACCACAGGAACTTAAGCAATGACACAAGCAATCAAACAATATATTTAACTTAGTAGTGAACAACACAATATGTCATCATATTTTAATTAAAAAAAAAATTCTGTGAACCTTCTTATAATAAAAGTTTAAGATCCTTTGATAGCATAAAACGACGCAATATGTAAAACGACACAAGCAATCACATCTATATTTAAGTTGTAGAATCTAACTTTAGTGAACAATATTTTTAACTTGCTGTGATATATCTACAATGACGTGATGAAAACTAAATGTATGATTTTTTTGTATTGAAGCAAGTCACTATCAAACAGAAAATTAATTGATCAATCTCCATTCGACAAGGTGCCCGGTATTTGACGATGAAATTGAATCTGCAAAACACTTATATTTTGATTGTGAGGTGATAGACGTAGGGTATGGATTCAGGCTCACGCATCCATCCAACACGCAAGCCCATCACGAATGGGCCGTTATAATAATAATTCACAGCCCACGGGGCCCGCGAGTACAGAACCATGCTTAAGCCCACCATGGGTGGACTATTTAGCCAATACCTAGGCCCACGAAGGCCCAAGCCCGACCACGGGCATATATCCGGTATGCGATATCTTCTATTATTTTGATATATATCGGATACCGAATATTGGGGAACACGAAACCAACTAGGGTTTCGTGTGTATAAATAGAGGTCCCCTAGGTCCTCTACAGGTACGATACAAAACCCTAAATCACAAAGCTTTAACCAAAACTCGATTACTTACTCTCACGCCGGAGGATAATCGGGGGAAACAATCCCTCGATAAGCCTAACGGTGTTTCTTGTTTCTCTTAGTGCGCAGGTCTCAAGCACTTATACCCGAATTGGTACTCAAGCCAAGCCTTGCCCAACTTTTGTATCAACAAGTGGCGCCATCCGTGGGACCCTAACACTAAGAGCTTTCCGAAAAGACTAGAACACCAGAAACTAGCAACATGAGTCAGATGCGAACTCAACTCGAGCAACCGACAGGAAGGTCGCAGAACGACCAAAATCCCAGGCAAGCCACTGGAACAACCGGTGCGCCTGGAGAGAGGGATCCGGAGATGATCATCCCGATCACAAGGGCATCTAACCGAATCCCCACTGCGACTATTCCCACAAGGGAAACGCCACGCGATGCGTTCACTACTCCTGCTCAAACAGTGCCGGGGGCGAGTCCATTGGAACCGCCACCAGCGCCTGACCGACATCAGGAACCCATCTCAGGGGCTAATGCATTCGCATTAGAGGGGATCATACCTGACCTACCTCCAGGAGAGTTCGTGGCTAGGAACTTTGAATCCCTATCTGCATACATGCGGGAAGAAGCAAGAAGAAGGTCGAACCGAGACATTCAGGCTCGACTCAGCTTTGACTCAGAACTTGAAACATCATCGCCACCCTCTCGCAAGAGGCCACGTACCCGCCAAACCCCGGTATTTAATAGAATCGGAGAGCGGGTGGAAGACAGTGAACCCGAGGATAGACAATATCTCTCAGGGAGCGAGACTAGTGGGCGTCGCCGTAGCGTCCATGATAGAATTGGTGATCGCAGGACCCGAGAAAGATCGAGGGAACAACAATACTCTCCTAGCGAGAACCCTTCAAGTTCAAACTCAAGCGATAGTCGGCGTAATCGCAGGAAAAGAAGGACCCCACCTTCTAGTGACTCCGAAGATAATCGCCACAACAACCGTAGAAGAAGAGGCCCGTCTACAAGCGACTCCTCGGACAATGAGGAAAAAGAGACAGGCCACTGGAAGTCGAGAAGAAGACATCACAGTCGTGGAGACGAGGACATTTCCCGTCCTTGGCGCCGCGACAAAGTTGACGCATTCACCAGACGCATCAGCGACTTCTCCGAGAATAAAAGAAGGCGACTGCCCACTAATGTAAAGACATATGACGGAACGGGCGATCCTGATGATCACCTGAAAGTTTTCGAATCGGCAGCTGCCATCGAAAGCTGGCCACAACCCGTATGGTGCCATATGTTCAATTCAACATTAGTAGGGAACGCACGTACCTGGTTTAGCAAGCTTCCACGGAGAAGCATCGATGGGTATGAAACACTGCGGAAAGCATTCCGCTTAAATTTCACCCAGAGGAAAAAGTGCGCCAAAAACCCTGTTGATCTTGCCAGAATAAGACAACGACAGGGTGAGTCCACAAGTGCTTTCATGGAACGCTTCAAAGATGAGTGCATACAGTTTAAAGCATGCCCGGAGATATTAAAAATCTCAGCTTTCATGAATGGGGTCAGTAACCCAGAACTCATAAAGAAGCTCCACGATGGGGTACCAACGAGCTTTGATGAAGTCATGAAACGCACTAGATCCTTCATCCAGGGTGAAACCGCTGCCGCGGACAGCAAAAAAGGCTACTCGTCTTATAAGCCACAAGACCATCCTCGGAAACAACACAATGACCAAGGCAATAACCACAACAGGGGTTACCGCAGTGACAGGAACAAACGGGGTAATGATAAGTACACCCCATTAACGAAAACCCCAGGAGAGATATTCGCAACGGAAGGTGCGAATTTTCCAAAACCCCCACCAATGCGCACCCCAGAAGACAAGCGCACTGGTAGTGGGTATTGTGACTACCACGGCCAAAAAGGCCATACCACCAACGAGTGCGTCCAACTACGCCAACTCATAGATAGGATGGTGAAGGAAGGAAGGTTGGATCACCTCGTTAAGAATATAAAGGAGGGAAAGGACAAAGGCAGAACCGAGGGTAAGAAAGACACCTCAAAGGATAAGCCGGGAACGATCTTCATGATACAGTCATGGGACCGTAACACCAAGCAGAAGGTTACCCAATGTTTCTCACGAGGAAACAAAATCTCCTTTCCACCCCTGACTGCGGACAACGCAATTGCAGAGCCACTCATCATCGAGATACAGGCTGGAGGGCACGACATACACCGCATGTATGTTGATGGCGGGGCATCAGCGGATATCATGTACGAGCACTGCTTCAATAGGCTCCGGCCGGATATCAAACACCAGCTAAACCCGGCTACCATGTCACTGACCGGTTTCGCAGGTGAAAAGATATGGCCTATGGGGCAGATAAGGCTGCCAGTTACTCTTGGCAGCGATGAGCACTCGACCACAACCTGGGTAAACTTTATGGTGATTAGATCCCATTCGCCGTATAATGGGATCATCGGAAGACCAGGTATATCTGCCTTACGCGCAGTGCCATCCACAGCGCATGGAATGATGAAATTCCCAGTAGACGGTGGCATCGTCACACTCTACAACAACACCGCACCTCCGGGAGAATGCAACGCGGTCGCCAGCGACACGACGTCCACTCCAGCACAGCAAGCAACGAAGATCCCAAACCTTAAAGTAGCAATTCACCCCAACTACCCTGAACAATAGGTATCGTTGGGAGGATCATTGTCCGATAAAGGCAAGTCCGCTGTGTGCGCACTCCTCCAACGGAATCTGGATGTCTTTGCGTGGGAACCCAAACACATGACAGGGGTACCACGGTCAATATCGGAGCACAAGTTAAACATCCGACAAGGATGTACTCCGGTACGACAAAAGAAGCGGGGCCAAGCCCCAGAGCGCGCGAAGGCAGTCCTAGAAGAAGTGCACAAACTGGTGGATGCAGGAATCATGCGCGAAGTTTTCTACCACGACTGGCTCTCAAACCAAGTAATGGTAAAGAAGAGCGACGGTAGCTGGAGGATGTGTGTAGACTTTACGGACTTGAACAAGGCATGTCCACAGGACTGCTATCCACTTCCAGAAATAGATTGGAAAGTGGAATCATTATGTGGGTACCCCTTTAAATGTTTTATGGACGCATACAAAGGGTACCACCAGATTCAGATGGCAGAAGAGGACGAGGAAAAGACAGCTTTCCATACCAGCCAAGGCGTTTTCTGTTATACAAAAATGCCCTTTGGTCTGAAGACCGCGGGAGCCACCTACCAGCGCCTAGTGGACAACGCATTCGAGAAGCAAGTTGGTCGCAACTTGGAAGTTTATGTGGACGACCTTGTCATCAAAAGCCATACTGAAGAAGAGATAGTGCGGGACATTGAGGAAACCTTCAGCACGCTAAGGAAGATCAACATGAAACTCAACCCTAAAAAATGCACTTTCGGAGCAACGGAGGGCATGTTCGTGGGTTACTTGATAGAACCAGATGGCATTAAAGCATGTCCTAAAAAGACAGACGCAGTCATCCAACTTCCCTCACCGCGCACTCTGAAGGAAGCCCAGTCCTTGAACGAAAAGCTGGCTGGACTAAACAGGTTCCTCTCAAAGTCAGCGGACAAGTCGCTTCCCCTTTTCAAAACACTCAAGAAGTGCACAAAAAAAGGAGATTTCCGTTGGACCGCAGAGGCAGAGGAAGCTTTCATACAACTAAAACAAACAATAGCTGCGCTCCCAAAATTAGTAGCACCCCAATCAGGAGAAGAACTGATTATCTACCTGTCCGCAACCCATGGTGCGATAAGCGCAGTGCTGTTAACGGATAGGAATTCAGCACAAACACCGGTGTACTTTATCAGCAAAGCGCTCAACAAGACGGAGGTCAATTATACCGCTATGGAGAAGCTAGTGCTAGCACTGGTATTCACGGCCAAAAGACTGCGAAGGTACTTCCAGGCGCACCCTATTGCTGTGATTACAGACCAGCCCATCAAACAGGTAATATCCAAACCCGAAGCATCGGGACGACTGCGAAAGTGGAGTGTGCTATTGGGCGAGTATAATATCTCTTATAGACCACGAACTGCGGTCAAAGGGCAGATACTCGCAGACTTCATTGTGGAAAAACCAGAAGAGGAATCCACACCCCCAGAAACCAAAGCTAAACTAGCAGAACCATGGATCCTCTTCACGGACGGATCCTCGTGCACCGACGGGTCAGGCGCGGGTCTAATCCTCACTAACCCGGGTCTAATCCTCACTAACCCTGAGGGGATGGAATTTACTTACGCATTGCGTTTCGAATTCACGGCCACGAACAACGAGGCGGAATACGAAGCACTAATAGCTGGACTACGCATTACAAACCGAATGGGTGTACGCAACCTAGAGGAAAACGTGGATTCAAGATTAGTGGCCAACCATATGTTAGGCGAATACGTGGCCAAGGAGGAAAATATGATCCAATATCTCGCCAAGGCCAAATCCTTAATCCAAAACTTCGACAGATTCACAATCAAACAGGTTCCTCGCGGAGAGAACAAGAAAGCAGATGCGTTGAGCAAGATAGCATCCACTAGCTTCGCACACCTGTCAAAGCAGGTTTTGGTCGAGATCCTGAAGGACAAGTCCATCTCAGAGATGGAAGTGTCGACGGTGATAGAGGAAGTAGAACCAACATGGATGACCCCCATCATAGAGTTCATAAGCAATGGGAACCTCCCACAGGACCAAAACGAAGCGCGGAGGATAAGACGAGCAGCGCAAAGGTTTGAACTCAGAGATGGCATACTATACCGAAGATCCTTTCTCCAACCATGGCTACGATGTGTAGGCCCACTCCAAGCAAATTACTTGCTCCGGGAGATACACGAGGGATCATGCAGTATGCACTCCGGACCACGGTCCGTGGTTGCGCGGGCACTCCGGTCAGGATATTACTGGCCAACGATGCACCATGATGCGCGGGAGCTTATTAAAAAGTGCCACGACTGCCAGGTCCACAGACCAATCCCAAGGCGGCCACAACAAGAACTCTCTCCGATCACTGCGCCATGGCCATTCCACAAATGGGGTATCGACATTGCTGGACCATTCCCCGCCGCAGCAGGAGGATTAAAATTTCTCATAGTAGCTGTTGATTACTTCACAAAATGGATTGAGGCAAAAGCAGTGGCCACAATCACGGGTAACCAAGTCAAAAGGTTCGTTTGGGACAACATCGTATGCCGATTTGGGTTACCAGGAGAAATCATCTCGGATAACGGAAAACAATTCCGAGACAACCCATTCAAAGATTGGTGCGAACAACTGAACATCAAGCAGCACTTCGCGTCCGTAACCCATCCCCAAACAAATGGCTTAGTTGAGAGGGCCAACCGCAGTCTAGGAGAAGGAATGAAAGCACGCCTAGACAAACACAAGGGACGATGGGTGGATGAGCTTTCACATGTCCTATGGGCGCACCGCACAACCATCAAGGTTAGTAACGGAGATACTCCCTTCTCACTTGTCTACGGAACCGAAGCCGTTATACCAGCCGAGATTGGGATGCCAACCATCCGCACAGCGGAAATTAACGTTGCAACAAACGACGAGGAGCGAAGAGTAGACCTGGACCTACTGGAAGAAAGGCGTGAATGCGCGGCAATACGCGAGGAAAAATCCAAGTCAAAGATGAAGGGGTATTACGATGCTAGAGTCCGTCATGTTTCATTCCGACCAGGCGACTTCGTATACAGAGCAAACGACTCAAGCCGAGCAGAAGACACGGGGAAACTAGGACCAAAATGGGAAGGCCCCTACGAAGTCATTGAATCACTTGGAAAAGGCGCATACAGGCTGCGCGACACAGATGGCCGAGAGCTACAGCGAACATGGAATGTTGGCAATCTCAAGAGATGCTACCTCTAAAATAAGGCCACGGCCCACTTCACGGACACAAATGCGTTTTAGGATACGCCCAATAAGAATCCGCGAATTTCTCTTTATTGTATTTCTTTTCCTCATACAAGTATGATTGTGCTTTTATTTTTCAAAAAACTTGCAAGTATTAATAAAACATGCCACGGTTTCTAGCTAACTCCGTGGCACGCATTTTGTTCATTAATTACATATTATTGATTTATATTCTAATATCCATGATGGTATTGCCTACGCGGCGTGCATGCACTTATTAACCTACGATGGTAATAGGATGAGTAAACCTACTAACGGACTCGTTGAGTAAGAGGGTTGCAAACCCATCAACACCGAACCACGAGTCCTTGTTAAACACCTTATCTCCAAGACGTTGGAGTAAGTTCGTTGCGCACCCCACGACGGATGCGCAACAACGCATATGATGCACGTTTAACATATAATAAGAGTTAAGATAATTAACCCTTAGATTTGAAAAATGGTAAAAAAAAAAAAAAAAAAAAAAAAAAAAAAAAAAAAAAAAAAAAAAAAAAAAAAAAAAAAAAAAAAAAA
>LBNU01014093.1:223282-257570 GCA_014162995.1 Artemisia annua | reverse complement strand
TATATGACCTAACAATCTTCCCCTATTTGATATTACAAAACTATCTTCATGAATTCAGCAATCTTCAATGATGATAATCTTCAAACCCATTTTTTCATTCTTGTATTTATTTTGTCTTTTTAAAGATGACAAAATAAACAAAGTCGTGTACGAACTTCCCCTTAAATAAAGAAGTTGAGATGTAATCATTTCCATGAATGAAACAAACACACATAAATAAGCTGCAAATAATCTTCATGTTAACTTCTTCCCCTTTTTGTAATCATCGAATAGGGAACTTGTGAAGATAAGCAACTTGTATACACTTCTCCCAATCATGTCGGTCAACACTCATCTCGGCTTCCCCTCACTGCTTGTAAATCATGGATATATATTGAACCATAAATCTCTACAAATATACAAGCAGCAGTACCTTGAGAACAATGGAGCAGTACCTTGAAATTTAAGCATAGCAGTACTTTGGACAGCCTCCAGNTGGGCGCGGTTTACCGTCAAAAAATGAAGGAGGTGGGCGATGGTGGTGTTAACGCGGCGGTGGGGTGGCGCGTGGGGTGAATCGGAGGTGTTTGGGGGTGGTTGGGTGGTACGAGCGTGATGAGAATAGCCCGATCTACAAGTTGGTTAAATAAAATAGGGTGGTCGAAAATTTTTCCGGCGGCGGCTCGTCGGATTCTGCTGGTGCACGATGGTGGGTGGCGGCCGAATATTTAAGGGAGGGAGAGAGAGAAGTTTTGGATGTGTGTGTGTGCTTTATTTGTGGAAAAATAAAATAAAATATTTAATATAGGGTATGTATATTAAAAAGTCCAGGGTAGGTTTGGTATTATAGGAAGTATAGGGTAGGAGTTGTAAAATAACTCAAGGGACCGAATCTGCTAATTTTCCGAACTTCTCGTGTAAACGGTTCGGGGCTCAAACGACATAGCAAACGGACTCGAAAAATTACGAAACTTGCGCCATTGTTCATGAAATTATTTTTCCAATAAAATCAAGTATAAACTTCAAAGTTTTTCTCAAACTCGATATAATTTAATAAATTTAGCAATTACGATACGATTCAAGTTTTCTAGGTTGTGCCGGGTTGTTAAAGGAATAATACTCACATCAAATAAGATATTTCCCGGTTTTTCAAACCCAAACAAGTTCAAAGAAACTCAAAAGCTAAGGAAATCAAAAGCAATGGTTTTGGCTCGTAAAATAAGTTAAGAAAAATTACCGGATGTTACAGTACATACCCCTAAAAGGAATCGCGTCCTCGCGATTAGTTTCAAGTTATAGGTTGGAGTATTGTCGGCGAAAAGGTGATGGTACTAAAACGGTTTAAGTCTCAATTACGCAGTGTTTCACAATCTTGCTAGTGGGTCTCCTTCAAATGCTCAGTCTCAATTCCAAGGTAAGGTTCATATCCAGGTGACACAAATTTCGTTTCGATACATGAAAGCTGATAAAGATGGCGGGGTGACTGAACTTCAAATTTTGTTTCCGAAATCGGGGTTTTCCTCCTCAGAAAAATGGATAAAACTTTATCCCAAAACTTTATTTGGGTAAACATTAGTACGAATTTGACCAAAATAACTTCCCAAATGTTACAAATTTCTTTGTTGAGAATTTGCGGTTACGTAAGATGACACAGTTTCAAAAGGTTTTACAAGTTTGTAGAAATCGGGTTTCCAGTCGTGGTATGGGTAAGATAAATTTTACAAAACAAACATTTGATATTTCTCAACAAAAGTTTGATAAGATATTGACCAGAAGAAATTTAATCCACAAAATAAGAATTTTCAGAAAAGTGTCACTATGAGTTTCAAAGTTGACATGGAAACATTTTAAGAAAGAGGTTTAAAAGTAATAACATCAAAGAAGAAGGGTAGCCGAGCAGGTCCACCTATGTTCCTCAATATCAAAGGAAAGAATCCAGTTGCCAAAGCTGAGTAGGGTTCAAGGTTTAATATCGGGCGAAGCTCAAAAGTGTAAGTATCCAACTTGCTCAAACGGTATCCTAACCGAAATTGTGGTACCAATGATTGAAAAGAATTACTCAATGCTAAGAGATATCATGACTTAAACGGTTGCACTCGTGACCCGAGATGCTTGAATCAATTCCAACATATATTGAGAAAATTCCTCCTTGTTCACAAGGTGAGGTCGAGTATCAATAATCGTTAGACAGGTTAAGATCTCTTGGTATTCTGGTATAGAAGTCGGGTCATATGAAAGAAATGAGTTTTGAGCATGTGTTCTCTCGAACTCCTATAAGGTAGGATATCATAAGGGTGCGGGTATATTGTCAGCCTAGTTCGACATTTACACTCCGATCAAAGAATCTAATCACACGGAACAAGTGGGGGCAACTTATTAGTGATGAAACAGTATCAAGACTCGGTAGGTTGTCATCTATAATCTCAGGTAAAGGTGTGGGATCCACTTCCAGGGTTTGGTTTTACTTTGAAAAGAAAGAAAATTATCAATTATATAAAATAATAGCACGAAAACACTTTCATGGCCGTAAATGGCTCACCAGGTAATTGTAAAATACCAATAAAATAGTTTGTGGATCATCTTATAAAATACTAGAGAACGACTTATCATTTATAAAATAATGACAAAATCATGTAAAATACTAAATAAAATCGTTTGCAGGACAGCTTGTAGAGTGATGAATAATGATTTATCATTCATAAAAATATTAATACAATCATGTAAAACACTTAATAAAATAGTTTGTAGGATAGCTGATGAAGTGATGGAGAATGATTTATCATTCATAAAATAATAATAAAATCATAGTTTAATCGGTGATATATTAGCAAGATGAAGATCGGGTTACACAATAACTTGGGAGATGATTCGTAAGACTATGCATAGAGTAATAAGAAAATCATTTATGATTCATAAAATATTGGAAGAGCGGTAGATTACTTAGTGATTTAGTAGCAAAACGATTCATCGGGTGGCAGAAAAATAGTTTTGAAAAGTAATGACAAAATAAATTGTAAGACAACAATAATAATAGTTTTATTGTTTTGGAATAAGGCAATGGCTAGTCAACTAACGAGAGAGTAAAACGACTTACAAGATTGTACTAAAAAAGCCAGAATAAATGCGTCATAGCTTACAAACTTTTTATGAAATTGCTCGTTGGTTTATGAAATGGTAGTAGAGTAGCGAATCGGTTCATTACTTAATAATGGGAGGGCTTGTGCAATGAGTTGTAAAACAATTTATTGGGCAGCAAGAAAATAACTGACCGTTTATAATATAGTAACAAGCTTTAGTTGGTAATATACTAATACATTAGTAAAACACTTTAGTGGAAACATTTTGATTATTTAAAATACTTTAGTTTATTAAAACTATCTTAAAAAAATATAAAATAGTAATTGACATTATGAATTTAATTTATTGTTTATAAAATGTGGTAACGTCGAAATCTTAGTTTTCCAAATATAGTAGTAAAACATCTTGTAGGTTGACCGTAAAACAGTCGGTAAAGCAATTGAAATCGGTTTGTGTGAATTTGTGTGTAGTGGTAAGAATAATGGAATGTGGAATAGTGTAGTAAGAGGGTTTAATTACTTACAGGAAACTTCTATATAAATCGCTTAGGGTAAGGAAATTTAAAGTGAAATAATGGGATGACAAATAGGTTATCATATGTAAAAATAGCTTAATAGCATTTGACACTTGATTGAATAATAGTGAAAATATAGTGCATAATTGAAATATGACGGTTCGTGAAAGTTGAAATAGAACGGTATTACTTAAGTGGGTAATTAACCGAAACGTGGTGGCTTAAAAGATGAGGGTAAAAATGCGATGAGTTACGAACATGAGTGAGAATGAGATAAGTATGTATGAAATTAAGGTAATGATTTGAAATCCTTTATATCGCGGCTAACATGCCCCATTAGTGGCGACTATTTAAACGAAGGTGTTTGAAAGTAAAACATGTTTAAGATTTCAAAGAGGATAAACAACGCTAGTGAGTGTACTATAATGACGACTTGTGGGTTATGGGCCCACGGTTAAAGTGTAAAGTTTAAATACGGAAAAGTTGGGTAGGTAAAACGAAGTAAAAATAAAAGTATTGCCATTAGTTTGACGAAAATTTGTGCATGCGAGTCATAATGAAAAGTGTAAACATATAGATAGTGCGTAAGTATAACAAATAGGCTTAATATGCCATACGACTCCTGTTTTAACCAAATAAAATGAATATAACAAAGTGGATTTAAAAAGAGTATATGGCGTGGATCCCTGGTTAAGGTGTAAAGGTGTGAAACGGTTGATGATCATTCGGGGTAAACGGTTAAAAATCCATGTGTTGTTCAAAATCCTAGCCAACAGAATTCGAATCACCTAAATCAACATCAGCTTCGAAACACGAACATTAAGGCAAATCTCTAACATGGCCAATACGAGTATTTCCACTTACAAACTAGAGGTCAATGTTTCCTCATAAACACTATTATCTCGTCTACGATCTCTAATATCCACTCCATATGATCAAAAATCAAAGTATCCATTCCAATCAACGGGTTACCTCCCAAGGCAACTAAGGGTGTCGTTCAACTCATTGGTTTATAAGGTGGTATATACAAGTTTCCTTACAAATGAAGGGGTAGGGGAAAGGTGAGACATAAGGCTATACCAGGGTGCTCATGATTTAAAAATTTGCTTTCCAATAGTATTCCCAAGCGGTGTTACCAAAATGACATGTTCAAAGCAGTGCATTTTCAAAATAGAGTGCTCAAAAGAACGTACTCCAAATACTTCTAAATACAGGGTAACAACAGTGTATCCAAAATAGTTTTCAAATTTGTATGCCGATACGATTCGTCTTTGAAATAGTGAAACAAATATTGACTTTCCAAAATGGTAACCCAAATAGTTTGTCAAATTAGTGTACCCAAAGTAACATACCCCTAAAATAGTCTTCAAGTAGCATATTAATATAACACCTCTTCAATTTAAGAAACCAAAGTTTAACGTTTAAAATGGTACTTGGAATAGTACTTTAAAATATCATACCCAAAATATCGTGGCCAAAATAGTTTTCCGAAATAACGTTTTTTCAAAATATTGTATTAATTTATATATATATACTTTTGAAAAATAACGTATCGTAGTTTATTGTTTTATAAAGGTAGTAAAATATAACACTGGTATCCCCAAGAGGTAAGTAAAAGGGTTAGGTATCTTCAAAAGATAGGGCTCGGGTTGCTTCATAGTTCCTAAGACTCCTGCCAGGTCAAAATCAGCCTATTGTATGTTTTCTAGGTCTTGACAAGGTTCATTGGTTGTATCATTATGTTACTTCCATCAAAAGATTCATCTTACAAGCGCTATAGTACGGTCATTCTTGGACATCTAGTGATCAATCCCGGTTCATCAATAGAATGCAGTGTTTTGGGGCGGTGGGGGCTGTAACATACCCCTAAAAGTTTATGTTGTAACGTGACCAAAAAACAAATTTCAAAAACAAATCAAGGCCAAGGAAACCATTTCAAAACCACAACGAAATCCAAAATTTTCGAATTCAAGAAATTACGGATTCAAACGAAGCCAAAACCAAATATAAATATTCCGATAACTCGAATGCAAAATCACGTGAACTTGATTGATACCATCAATCCCAAAACATACTAGTGTGCCAAACATGATATCGAACGAGTTAGAATAAGCAGCTCGAATACAAAACAGTGACCGATCGGGTCTCACCCGACCCGGTGTGAACGAAATCAGATGGTGCCGAACAAAAGTTCCATATACGCGGAAGGTGCAACAACTCAAAGTGTCGTTCAATTCGTGAAGTGTTGTGATGCCAGTGTGTCGTGTGCATATGCAAAACTTTGCCATTTTCCAAAAATAGAAAAATCATTTCGAAACATAATCCTGTTATAACTAATCCCGGATTGATGCAAAATTCATTCCTGAGACGTAGGTGATCAAGCCACGTCCCCACTATCCTTGGTTGATTATAGGTGATGAGTCTACTTTCAACCGAGGGTCGATGAATTTAGTTATACTCCGCTTAGATATACTAGTACCATGTCTCTCATTTTAAAATCGTTTTGAAACCATGTCGAGTGTTCAACTCGAAATCGACTAATGCAATTATGCAAGGAAAATAGCGTAACTCAGTGATAGATGCGGTGCATCAACGTAAATATAAAACAATACTTATAGCGAATAGTGAAAATGGGGCGAGCATCAATCATCAAGCAATAAGGCACATATCTCATCAAATATGCAATCAAGTATAGCATAAAATATATCATCAAGCATATCCTCAATCATATCATCAATCATATCATCAATTATAATCACACGCGAGGCATCGGCTTGGCAGGCAGGCACGTTTTGGTCATAGGAAAAATGGTTATAGTCTGGGTTTTGAAAATACCAATTCTCTATAACCTGTGGCTCTGATACCATCTATAACACCCCGAAAACTGAATCAGCGGAAGCATACAATTCTAGAGGTGCTACTCGATTGTTATCACAACAAAAGGCAAAAGAACGGTTTTACACAAACCATTTTAAAAAAAAAGATATAATTGAAAACATTCAATTTACAATAGTTAAACAATTAGTGCGGAAGCTATAGTTCAAAAATAGATTTAACAGTCCCAAACGGTTTTCGAAGTCTGCTATGACCAAGCCATGCCCCTCGCCAAGCTCTTCCAAGTAATATATATACAGCGGCAATATCTAACACCTAAGATAAACATGCTAAAAGTCAACACAAAGGTTGAGTGAATCCATAGGTTTGAAGTAATTGATCACAATATTCCAAGTTTAATAAAAAGGGGCTACGTTGTTATACGCCCGAAAATACCACTGCACTAAGCTCATGACACCAAGCGTTAACCAAACCAACACCAGTAACACTGTACTAAAAATAAGTCGACAATAACCGCGGAATTTCATATATATACAAATGCCCCCTACGCTAGGTACTGCCAAATACCTAGCCAACCTCAAATATAGTACACCACAATTTACCTATCCAGCAAAAGGAGTGGGAGGGTCAATTCCTATAGGCCTATATACTACATTCGCGCTCACTCGCAAGTGATTAATGGCTCATGATCTGAGGGACTTAATAGTGGCAAAAGTCGTACTTAGTGCTTATCCAATAAAATGGCTACTGCTTCACTCACAGTACCAGCATATATAAGTTTCCAGCTCGATAAAAAGTTTTCAAATCATTGTGATCATAGTAAAAACAGAGCATGTATCTCACCCCAAGTAGTTCGCAAAGCAATTAAAATAGATAAAAGTGGGGCTATGGACTCACCTGAGTACGCAGCAATGCAAGATATCACAACTAGTCTCAACTAGTAAATCATAAGGCCTCAAGAATAGTGTAGGCACAACGGCATCAAGAAAGTACAAGCACAAGTCACCAAGCACAATCATCATCAAAATATAAGCACAACAGTATTGGATCGGCACAACCTAACGAGTAATATTTATTAGAAATAACACTCAAGTAATATATATATAAAGTAACGTTCCTCGAATACTTGTGTTAATATAAAAGAGTTTAGTTTCCAATGGCGATAAAAGAAATAAACATTTGAAATCTCGTGTGGACCTTAGGAAAATACAGTTTTTGAGAATAAGACGAAGGAAGGCGGCGAAACGAAATCAAACACATAGAAAGAAATGACAAAGGAGAGTGAAACGCTCTCGTGGAGAAGTCGTAAAATATATGACCAAAGAATAACTCACGCTAAAACAAATAGAAATTATAATGAAATAATAAATGGGAAGAGAAAAGAATAAAAGAATAGAAGGAATAAGATAAAACAAACGAAAGAAAAACTATGATAGATAGTTTCGGCGTTTACCCATTTTTCCCAAAATAGATGATAAAATGTCAAATCGTATAAGCTTGGAAAATTATTTTAGAACATCGATAAAAGATTAAGTTTATAAAAGATTTAATAAACTTTTGGCATGACCTGCCCGTTTATCGAATGTTTCCCGAGTCGACGACTCTCAAATATATCCTATTATATCCCTAAATGTCACAAATTTAATATATAATTGGACATATCATTCACGTTAATGTTAGTTGTTTAGATTTATCGACCATTTCGTATTATTCGTACCAAAGTGTCCATATAGTCCAAATAACCACACCGCAAATCCAATACGTCCAATCCTTGTCCATCACAATATAACGTCACAATAATAATAATAATAATACGGAAACAAGTCCGATATCAACACGCTTAACTATATCAACTTGTTTTAGGTTTCATATTTATTAGTCTCGTTTATATTATTGTTAAGTTATCCCATACCAAATATAGTCGCCGAAACCGTATCATGACCAAACCAAACTATCAAACAAATATACCAAAACACTAAATAAGTCTTGCCGTGACTCATGGCTCGAATCCGAGACCAAACAATTCAACAATCCGAAACAAACACAAACATTAACAACGACGCCACATAATATCAATAATCCCCAACTCCAAATCCATCCAAATCCACTCCAAACACTTGCAACCTCAAATAATAACAAAAATAATAAAAAAATATTCAACACCCACCACCACCCAAGCCACGGTGGTGGTGGTGCGTGGCTGCCGAGACCCAAACGGACCCAAAAGGTCCTAAAAATCCAATCCAAACACAAACATATACTCCTTGGTCACCACAAGCATCAAAACAAGAAAAATATTACAAACCCTCACCGAGTCAACTGAGTTGACTCGGTGAGTCACACGAGTCGCGGCCCAAATCGAACAAGAAGAAGAATCCACACGAGTTTTAAGGTTTAAAACATTTTTGAAAGGTTTATATAAAAGATTTATAAATAAAAACGCTTTTATAAAAGATTTATAAAATTAGGGTTTTGAAAATGTTGGAAGAAAATAAAAAAAAAAAGAAAAGCGCGTGGGCGCGGTTTACCGTCAAAAAATGAAGGAGGTGGGCGATGGTGGTGTTAAAGCGGCGGTGGGGTGGCACGTGGGGTGAATCGGAGGTGTTTGGGGGTGGTTGGGTGCTACGAGCGTGATGAGAATAGCCCGATCTACAAGTTGGTTAAATAAAATAGGGTGGTCGAAAATTTTTCCGGCGGCGGCTCGTCGGAATCTGCTGGTGCACGATGGTGGGTGGCGGCCGGATATTCAAGGGACCGAATCTGCCAATGTTTCGAACTTCTCGTGTAAACGGTTCGGGGCTCAAACGACATAGCAAACGGACTCGAAAAATTACGAAACTTGCGCCATTGTTCATGAAATTATTTTTCCAATAAAATCAAGTATAAACTTCAAAGGTTTTTTCAAACTCGATATAATTTAATAAATTTAGCAATTACGATACGATTCAAGTTTTCTAGGTTGTGCCGGGTTGTTAAAGGAATAATACTCACATCAAATAAGATATTTCCTGGTTTTTCAAACCCAAACAAGTTCAAAGAAACTCAAAAGCTAAGGAAATCAAAAGCAATGGTTTTGGCTCGTAAAATAAGTTAAGAAAAATTACCGGATGTTACAATTGTAGCTTGTGTTTGCATTTCTGTGAGGTCATATGTCATATTTTAAGACTTGGTACATTCTGTGGATGAATTGGTAGTTAGATTGAAGCTTTAGTTTTATGGGTTCTTGATGGCGTTTAGTTTTGTTCTTGGTGGCGTTTAAGTGTCTGTCTTGATGGCGATTAAGTCTTAGGCGATTAGTTCCCTTAGTAATGGTGATTAAGTGTCCGTCTTGATGGCGTTTAAGTTTTTTCTTTCCTTTGTGGCATTTAATTTTTTGTGGCGTTTAACTCTGATTAAGCGTTTAACTATGGTGGCGTTTAACTCTGTTAAGCGTTTAACTTTGTGGCGTTTAACTTTGGTGGCATTTAACTTTGTGGCGTTTAACTATGGTGGCGTTTAACTTTGTTAAGCGTTTAGCTTTGTCGGCGATTAACTTTGTTGGCGTTTATCTTGGGTGTCGTTTATCTATGTTATGCATTTAACTTGTATTATTCTCTTGTGTGGTTTGCATTCTTGCTGTTTGTTGTTTGATTATTGGTTGTCTTGTGCTATCTGTGTTGTGCATGTTGTGCATTTACATGATTCGCTTCATATGCTTATATGTACTAACTAACTTAAAATTTATCACATATATCTTTGGGTAATTGTGACAACTTGCAGTTATAATGTCTAATCCTAATGTTGAAAGCGTTCCAGCACATCCAAATGTTCCACCAGTCCGTTCTGATGATGAAATTCTACCTTATGACAAATGGGTGGCAATTGGAAAAAGCAACTGTTATATTAATACAGACAAACCCCACAAGTATCCAATCTTCAAAGTTGCCCAGGTTATTCTTAAGCAGACTTCCTTCTTCCGAGCTTTCACTGCATCTGCCACCATCCCCTCCATCTACATCCAACAATTCTGCAACACTATAAGCTATGACAAAGACACTGGTAAATTTAGATGTCAGCTGGATGAGCAATGGGTTAACATCACCAAAGAAACTCTTGGGAGTGCGCTGCAGATTCTTCCCACTGGTGACAACGTTGAATACACCACCCCACCTAATCCGACTGACCTTCTGAAGTTCATCCAGGATCTAGGATATCGACCCAATGTCAATGTACTCTCAAGAGTCATCACCAATGACATGTACCAACCATGGAGAGCCATCACTACTCTTATCAACCTGTGTCTCACTGGTAAGAGTTCTGGATATGAAAGACTTAGAGCTCCATCACTACAAATTCTATGGGGAATCGTCAATGGTGAGAACATTGACTTTGTGGAACGCATTTGGGAAGAGTTCTCCCATTCTATACTCTCCTTTCTTGAAGATAAGGCAAATCTGGAGGCGCATAAGGAAAGCAAAAAGAAGTCAAGAAACCTTCTGATTCCTAGCATCCGCTTCACTAAGTTAATTATTGTTCGCCTTCAGAAGACCCTCAGGCTCCATCCCAGGAGTGATTCACCTCTTCACCTTGCTACAGATGACAATGACGTGGGATTTCTTAAGTACACTGCAAAAGAATCTTCACAAATAATCTTCGGCATGGGAATTCCAGGGAATCTACTCACTAAAGACTTGCTCAAGGCTCCTTACTATGAGGAGTACGTCCAAATGCTATCTGCAAGTCAAAAAGTCGAGGCTAGTAAGACCTCTTCCAAGAAACGCAAGGATGTGACCCCCTCGGCTGATTCTATAGAACGAAGCAAGAAAAGTAAGAAGGATAAGAAATCTGAACCAAAGAAGCCTAAAGTCAAAGAAACTCTAATAGATGAACCTGAACCTGATAACACACTTGATGTAGAAGAGATGATGGTACAACAAACTGTTCGAGAAAGTCTTGCTAGTACACCACAGGTTCATCTAGTCAAAGGAGTGAAAATCTCTGAGCCTGAGCCCGACTCAAGGAAGTCACCACCACTCGTGTATGTAGAAGGCAAGGGAAAAGATGTAGCAACCGATGAGTTGGATGCACATACACTTCTAAAAATCTCAACACCAGATCCTAAGTCAACCTCATCACAGTTCGAGTTCAAGAGGCGGTCTCCCGAACCATCTAAAGCCACTACAGAAAAGACCGTCTCCACATCTCAAAGCCTTGAACAAATGGGAGAGTCAAGTGAAACCGACTCAGAAGCTGACTTATCTCATAAACTGGAAAGCTCAACTGTTCACACAAAAGAAGTATCCAGTGACAAGCCACATCAGGAGATGGAAGGAGCAACAGAAACCCCGTTAGAGACTCTTCACTCTGAATTTGTCTTAAAAAAAATCACGTTCTCTCTGGTGAATATGGCGACTTACAAAAAAAACCCTAACCTCCCTAAATCGTTGCTTAATCATCTATCTTGATCCTAATCCCAATAACGACTATTTTCTTGATCGATTAACTGAGTTTAATTTTGATCTTTAACATTGTTTTTATCGGGATTTAGCCTTGATTTTATTAGGTATCGTTTTTCTTAGGGTTTTTTTTATTAATCGTCTTTTAGGGTTTTCCAGTGAATCATCTTTTATTAATTCTTATCTTCTGATTTGATTCTAGATGAAAGTCGGTTGATTTCTTTGGAGCGTATAATTCATGCCTTAAATTCTTAAGGCTCTCGTTTTGAAGAATAGGCGGTGCTCTTCTTTTTTTTGCTTTTGCGATTGTTTTTTCTTTATTAGGTTTCGTTAAGGCTATTTTAATTGTTATGGAGAAAGTGAGTTTTGATAACTTGGATTTGGGTACGGGAGTGGAGAATACGTATTCGATGGCGAATGTGACTGTGAGGAAACATAAGAAGTCACAAAGGAATGCTACCGTGAATGATACTAGTAACGCTGCCGGGGTGGCGAACATCTCTTCAGATCCTAGTATAGCGACTGACGATCAGACCAAATCTATTAAAAGTAAGCATGATTATATTAATGTTTTGTTTGGTGTGTCGCTTAAAACTATGAAGGATATTGATGATTTCACCAAGGGTTGTGAAGATGGTACATATTCGGTA
The DNA here is from genome assembly GCA_014162995.1 of Artemisia annua. Taxonomy (NCBI): domain Eukaryota; kingdom Viridiplantae; phylum Streptophyta; class Magnoliopsida; order Asterales; family Asteraceae; genus Artemisia; species Artemisia annua. The sequence goes on along the minus strand of LBNU01014093.1, from coordinate 245,079 downwards.
TGGAATGAATTGGAAAGTGATGTTCGAACTATGGTTATGGAGGCTATTTGTGGTTTGGCAGAGGCTTTTAGTGCTGAAACAATTGCTAAATCTACGACCACTAAACCTACTCATGAGTCTCCTATTGTCCAAGTTGATTCAGTATGTGACGGAGTTAATGTTTCTATTCCACGTAGAGTGGTTGAAAAGGTTAGTGCACGTCTTGAATACACTCTATATGGTTACTTTATTGGTAATAGAATGGCGTTTCCTGTGGTTGAATACTATGTTAGGAATAATTGGGCTAAATATGGATTGAAAAAGATTATGTTGAATGCAAAAGGTTTTTTCTTTTTCAAATTTGATACTCAAGCTGGTTTAGAAGCAGTATTGGAAGATGGCCCTTGGTTGATACGCAAATCACCGATCATCCTCAAGAAATGGTCAATTGATACTAGATTATGTAAGGAAGAGTTGACCCGTATTCCGGTATGGGTTAAATTACATGATGTACCTATTCAAGTATTTGAAGATGATGGTATTAACTTGATTGCGTCATTTCTTGGTAAACCTATTATGCTTGATTCGTACACTAGCTCTATGTGTAAGGATTCTTGGGGTAGAAGTAGTTTTGCTCGGTGCTTAATTGAGATTTGTTCTGAGGCTGAGCTTGTAGAGGTTATTACTGTTGGTGTCCCCTCTCTTATAGGGGATGGTTTTACTAAAGAAACTATCCGAGTCGAGTATGAATGGAGGCCTCCCAGGTGTACTTCATGTAAGATTTTTGGGCATACCCAGGATCATTGTCCTAAAACCATGGTCAGTCCTCCTGTTGTCTCGACTCCCAGTGTTGCTACTCCTGCAGAGCTTCTTAATGATGGTTTCCAAAAGGTAAATCATAAGAAGAAGAAGGGTAAAGCCCACTCTAGTAACGTGACTCAGGTTGGTATCTCAGTCAAACCGAATCTTAGGTATGAGCCTAAGAAGACTACTAGTGAGCCAAACAAGAGAGTTACTAATAGGAATAATGTGCCTACATCGTCATCTATGTTGAAATCTAAAGGTTTATCCTCTAAGGAAAGCGATATAACTACGTCAAATCCATATGCTGCTTTGGCTACTGATGAAGGTGGTGATGAAGATTTTGTTGTAAACGAGTTTGATGAATCGGCTAACTTATTTCCTCACTCCACTACTGATGGTAGTCCATCATTCACGACAGCAGTTGGTTAGCTTGTTTTGCTTAGTTCCTATTCTAGGTTCATTTTTTGATTCTAGAAGTTGTTTTGAGCTTTTGGCATGTCATAGGCTATAGGCTTTCTGTTTATCAAGCTGTTTAAGCTTGAGGTTAATGTGGTACTTTAGCCACATTCGATTTGTACTTAAACGTTTGGATTTTAATATATTTACCAGGGTGCAGGATTACTCCCTTTTACCCACTCTGAATTTGTCTCTACCGTATACCCGGAGGTGCAAGGTAATCTCAAGCTAAAGTCTGATGATCAAAAGATTGCAGTTGAACCCGATAGTTCCACGGGAACTCTTGCATCTTACAAGAACTTCGAGACTTACTAAGATCAGTTCTTGGTTGATAAACCTTCAGAATCAGAGGCAGACAAATCAGGAGAAGAACATGAAGAAGCAATATCCATCGTCGATGTCCCAGTTCAACAAGACACATCAACCACTCCTGCCACTACAGTGCCACCAACAACTTTTTCGGAAACAACCAAAGCTGTGGGTCCCACACCTCCAATCACCTCAGAAGCTACTGCAACCACAACAACTCCCACTCATACTGTTACATTGGAAAGTCTCTCATCCTTGGTTGATGGTGTTCGCCAAATAGCTGCTGATTTGGTCGAAGATAACTTAACTATCAATGAGAAACTGACTACTCATGATAAAGAGATAAAAAATGTTCAACATCTCAAGCTTCAACAAACTCTCAGGAATCACGGGGACAGACTGTACAAGCTAGAACAACTCAACATCAACAGTCTCGTCTCCGATGCAATTGAAGATCAAGTTCAGGAAGCTATCAGCTATGCAATGGAAGCCCCTCTCAGATCAAGGTTCAAAGNACTGTTACATTGGAAAGTCTCTCATCCTTGGTTGATGGTGTTCGCCAAATAGCTGCTGATTTGGTCGAAGATAACTTAACTATCAATGAGAAACTGACTACTCATGATAAAGAGATAAAAAATGTTCAACATCTCAAGCTTCAACAAACTCTCAGGAATCACGGGGACAGACTGTACAAGCTAGAACAACTCAACATCAACAGTCTCGTCTCCGATGCAATTGAAGATCAAGTTCAGGAAGCTATCAGCTATGCAATGGAAGCCCCTCTCAGATCAAGGTTCAAAGATCTCTCTACATTCGACATGAAGCTGATATTACAAGAACGTATGTTCGAGAACCAACAGTACAAGGGGCATGAAGCATACAAAAAGCTGTACGAGGCTCTGGAGGGTTTAATCCTTCAAGATAATGCTGAAAAACATCATCGTGACATGGAGAAGGAAAGGAAAAGAAAAAGAAAACAACAAGGTCATCACCAACATCCTCCTTCATATCCACCACCGCCTCCACCTCCTGGGTCATCTGGACCCTCGGGTCCTTCAGGACAGTCTGGAGGCTTTGGGACTATGTCTATGCCACCACCACCACCACCTTCATCATCAAGGAAGCCACCCTCCAAACATTCTGAAAAATCATCTTCATCAAAGCAAACTCCAAAAGCAACACATGCAGCATGGACTACTATCGACACTGGAAGAGCCGGTATGATCTCACCAGCTCACAACGATCAAGTAATTAATGAAGAATCGGTTGTGTCTCATGCTGCAGAATATTCAGACGATGATGAAGATGATGCTACCACTTCCCACATATCTCAAAAGGATGAATGGTGGGAATCAATCTCCAGATCAGATGATGCTCCTCATGTCAAACTTTCTAAAGAAGAGCTGCAAGCCTGTATCAGACCGAAGACTGCTAAGCTGCCAGCAACTGAGCCAACCTGGTCAGTGTCACCATCAGATCAGCCAGTCTCAGACAACAACTAGGTCAATGCCATATCCAACAGTTTCGTTCCTCCAGCTGATAGCTCCTTGCTCTCACAAACCGGAGATATGGGGTCATTCATAGCATAGTTCTGCAAGGAGCGAGGAATCAGCAAATTGACTCAGAAAGATCTGGAAGGGCTAGCATACAACATAGTCAAGGTCTTTCATCCGGATGTTACTCACCTTCAGTTTCAAATGGAAGAGTGCCACAAGCTGTTCAACGATCTTGTCAATGAAGAAGTTACTCAATACGGCTACAGCAAACCACTGCCATTGGGTGGGTCTCCAGGGCATGTCACCATTCAGGCCGACTTCTTCTTCAACAAAGATCTTGAATATCTTCGGTTTGGAAATAAGCAACGCAAGTATGCTCTGTCCATCACTAAGATGAAAGCAGCTCGCTACTATGATATTGGGTTGGAACAGATGGTACCGGATGCAATATGGGTTGATGAAGAGTGTGAGTATGATCTTCCAGTAGCTTTGGGCATATCACATTGGTGGTTTAAGAAACAGCAATTCTACGTTGAGAGATTCAAAGCCAAAGGTGACAAGAAGTTTGTTCGTTCGCCTCTTCAGATCATCAGTGTAGTAAGTGTCAAGATTTACTCCATTTATGGATACGACTACCTGAAGTCCATTGTTCTTCGACGTGCGGATCTGAGGGACTATGAGATCAGCGAAGGTGACTTTAAGCATCTCCGGGCCAATGACTTCGAAGACCTGTATCTGCTGCACATCCAAGGAAAGTTGCATCATCTAGCACCAAATGAAAAGAAGACACTTGTGTTTGCTGTTCTTCACTGGATGAGGGGTCTAGTCATCAGGAAGCGAGTTGAAGACCTACAGCTTGGTATCGAAAGCTACCAGATACAACTGAACCTCACCAAACCGCATTGGGAGCTTGGCAACTTGGAACCGGTAGTAGACTTCACTGTCATCAACTCTCCAAGTGCTGTGGTATACAGAGACAAGTACAACGTTCCAGTGGTTATGCGTAGTGATGAATTGCACAAATACAGTGATGGTACATTGGAAATGGTTGATGAAGCATGGTGTTGGATGTATAGTATATATAAGACCTTTTGACTGAGAAATAGTCAAAGAGAGTCAAACCGGGAGTATTGGATATCCCCGGGTCGTGTCCGTGTGAGGTGTGAAATGCGAAATCGAGAACCGTTTTGTGATCGGGTGAATTGAATGGGATTCAAAGAGAGATATGGATTTCTAAACTAATTTCAACAAATAAGAACTCAAAATAAACAACAAAACAAATAATGAAAGCATGTAAATCACAAATTATCCTAAAAGTAATTAAACTTAAAAACTTAACGCGCAAAATTCTAAAAACGTAATTAAAAAGGAAAATTACTAATTTTAACTAAAAATTAAATTTGAAAATTAAAAACTATTAAAAAAGATGAAAATTTGCTAAACATAACTTGAAATTTAAAAAACGTAAAAGAAAATGAAAACGGGCCGTTACCGAGCTCGGTAACGGCTTAAAAAGTGAAATTTGAAATCTAAAATACCTACGGGTATGAAAATAATTTTCCTACTTTTCTAATGATAAAAGAAATTTTTTTGAAAAAGAGAATATTTTTTTTGACTTTTTATTTAATTATTATTGATTAAAAACTATTTTTACTATTTTAAATATAATGGAAAATGAAAATAAATGTGATTTAAGCTAGAAAAATGCAAATTTAATTTTTAAAATTCTAAAATAACTAAAAACTAATTTTAAGACAGAAAACTATTTTTTTTTGGATTTTTATTTAATTTTTCTGAATTAAAAATGATTAAAAATACTTAAAAACTAATTTTAATTATTAAAAATACTAAATGAGCTTGGAAAAATCTAAACATTTTATGGAGATTCAAAAATATTATTCTAAGCCTAGGAAAAATAAGATTACCTAAAAATTACACTTTAATAAGCTGTTTGGGCTAATAAGCAGTTGGAATAAGGCCTTATTAATAAGCAATTAAGCACTAGAATGCACCAAAAGCTCAGGTATAGTGTAATAGACCTAAAAAAACCTAATTAAACTCAAAAAGCTCAAATAAGCCTAGGCCGTCAGCCAGATTCAATTCACTATTTGGTCCGAAAAGACAGCCTAAGTGCCCTACTTCTAGCTTATTTTTAAGCAGTCTAATAAGCTAATTACTAAAACCTAATGGGGGCAAAATGAAGACTACCTATGATACTATTTAAAAAACCTAAAAGCCCTAATTTGTGCCAAGAACAGGTGTCAAAAACCACTAAGCTACTGATGAACAGGTTGGGACGAATTTGATGATTAAATTTACCCTAGTGATTGTTGTTGGAACTGATTAATTAGGAACTATGCTTGAGCTTGCTACATGAACTAACCCCAAAACTAATTTCAAGCAATCCTAGGACCAATTTGTTAGAACTTATGCACGCGCCATCATTTAAGTTCTAGGACCGTTTTGGACTCTAGGTTGTTTAGACCTTGATCTAGGATAAACAATAAAGCATGAATAACAATGATAAACATATATAATGCACAGCGGAATAATCAAACTATCATTGTTATTATCAACAAGGCTTCGCCATCATCTCTACTCTAACATACAATAAGCCCCAATGCTATGTGATCAAGTATAGCACGGTTACTCAACAATAACAGGGATCAATGATCCTTGAGGCTAAAACTACCCTAGGTGTTTTCCCATAAAACACCTGTACACACACACTTTACTGGATGTTTACATCTTGACACACATACAAAACCTGTACCCTATGTCTCTTTATATAATAGAGACATTAGGGTTTACAAAGAGATAAGAATGAATAATACATAATATCTTCCTAACAAAGTAAGTTGATCTTCTGTATATTCTCTACATTGAAGTTTTCCTCTTTGTCATAATAAGTCCCTCATGTTCCACATGTTTTGTCTTATCAACTTAATTGTAATTCCCAACAATCTTCCCCTAGTTGATAATGACAAAACCAATAAGCATGAACTTCCCCTTAAGTTAATATGTATGAAACATGTGACTTCCCCTTAAACCATGCTATATCACCAAGGTCTTCAAGTTGCAAAGCTTCAATGTAAATCTTCTTCCCCTTTTTGTCATCATCAAATAGGGGACAAATGTAAGCAACCTTGATCTTCACAACCACGAATCAATATCACACGTCCAATCCATCTTTCCAATGTTTCAAAGTCGCCCACCATTAAGTTTTCCGCATCTAAAAATGGACTTGAAACAGTAGAAATCAAAACTAGCAGTAGTAATAACAACTAGCAGTTGTAAAAACCTTCACCTTGAATGATGCATGTAGATGGTTAAACATTTAATCAATAAGCTTCCCCTGAAACCCATATGTTAACCATCTCTCGAATGTAGGCTCTATGTAATGATCATTGATGAAGAAAACTAAGTATGACCAATTTGATGTTGAAGTAGAATAACCCAAACTCATGTCTTAAAAATAACTTCGAACGTATACCCAAAACGATGTATAGGGAGACCACAATCTCTTGACAAAATCACTGAGCACAATAATGTAACTCCTTCAAGTGTTTGTCAATTCGTAGATATAATAAGAACACAAACCCGACTAATTCCACTTCAACGTCAAATAGATGATAAGAACTTTTCTTCGTAACCAATTAGAACAAATAAAACGAGCCTTTATAATCTATTAAGAACCGAAACCAAAATCTTGTGTGTGTAACATCTTCAAAAATCCAAAACCAACTTTCTTTTCTTGTGTGTGTCAGCCAGCAACTTTCAAAATCCAGCCGCGAACCAAACATTAGGTAATGTCCAATATGAAATAAAACTAGAAACCATATCAAATCAGACCATTTATATATCCTTGGACTCATATTCACAGCCTACTTCCATATATTGTTGGTTTTCACGTATTAATACCAATGATTGACAATTAATATCCATACGTTTAGAATGATCAGCCACTAAATATACACAACAAATTGAGTCATATAACTGACCCAGAATTCAGAGAAGTGTACCCTACCACTCACATCATGTACAATGATAAGATCCAATTCAGTCCACCGACCCATGATCTTTTGTATCAACCAATTAAATAATTGAATCTTGAATTTAATAATTTACCTTCACTGAGAATGTAATTCTTGTGCAAAGCAACTCATTCACTAACTTTGTCCTTCCATCACAACCAAATTTAACTCTTGTATATCTAAGCAATGAACAACAGACATAACGAGCAGTGGAAAAATAAGCTTAGCAGTGGGAACAAATAACTGGCAGTGGAAACGATTGTCACAGCAGTGGGAACTTGTGAAGCTAGCAGTGGTAATGTGAAGTGTAGCAGTGGAAACATGAATAGGTTTACTTCCAATGGTAGCGTACCATCAGTAACCTTGCACTCACACCAGCAGTATAACCATGCTTATAAACAGTAGCCTTACTGATAAAAGAAGTAGAGTTAATAGGTAAACCAGTAACCACATACGACATAACCTAAGTAGGCTTACTCCTTGTAGCCTTACAAAACGTAACTTAACTCTTTCACAAAGTAGAGTGATAATCTTACTCAAACACCATTCGTCCACCAGGTCTGATCATAATGCAAATCAAATAAACCCTATCCTTCAGTTTAATTTGCTTCTTTGTACCAGCTTTACTTCCTCCTTGTTATGAGTTAGGGTTTGTGGGAAAACCCTAATATTATAAAGTAACAACCAAAGAGTTTCCAAGCAGCAACCATTATTCATTCCTACTAGGGTTCATCATCAATTCAAGAATCGACTCACCAAAGCTAGTAAGAAGAAAACTATTATCAAACACCAGTCTGCTTATTAAGGTTTGAGAAAACCCTAAACGCCTTCGACATCAAGTTCACAGCTTCCAAGGAACGAATTATACCAACACATCGACTAATTATCATCAATTAGACACCAAAATAACATATATCCAAGTGCCATAATGAATATAAAGCGAGGAAGCATGAATTAAGAAAGTTTAATATGCCAAAAACCCTAAAAATTCGAATTACCAAAACTGTTTCTGCAGCACTTTTCGACGGACCAGAACTTTCAGTTGAAAGCTCAGATCGAAGATCCCTCCGGTGAAACTCTTCCTTGATATGTAGAGAACCTCCAATAAAAATTTTAGCCCGATCCAACGGTTAACGAAGGAGAAAACGCGTTTGCAAAACAGCTCTGCAGAAAGTTGCGAAAATTGAACCAAAATCGAATTTTTCTTAATTCTTCGACTAAAAACCTTGTGAATCCCTAGATCGAGAGCCCCCTTTCTCTGATACCACATGTTAGAACTTATGCACGCGCCATCATTTAAGTTCTAGGACCGTTTTGGACTCTAGGTTGTTTAGACCTTGATCTAGGATAAACAATAAAGCATGAATAACAATGATAAACATATATAATGCACAGCGGAATAATCAAACTATCATTGTTATTATCAACAAGGCTTCGCCATCATCTCTACTCTAACATACAATAAGCCCCAATGCTATGTGATCAAGTATAGCACGGTTACTCAACAATAACAGGGATCAATGNGAAAATTAAAAACTATTAAAAAAGATGAAAATTTGCTAAACATAACTTGAAATTTAAAAAACGTAAAAGAAAATGAAAACGGGCCGTTACCGAGCTCGGTAACGGCTTAAAAAGTGAAATTTGAAATCTAAATTACCTACGGGTATGAAAATAATTTTCCTACTTTTCTAATGATAAAAGAAATTTTTTTGAAAAAGAGAATATTTTTTTTGACTTTTTATTTAATTATTATTGATTAAAAACTATTTTTACTATTTTAAATATAATGGAAAATGAAAATAAATGTGATTTAAGCTAGAAAAATGCAAATTTAATTTTTAAAATTCTAAAATAACTAAAAACTAATTTTAAGACAGAAAACTATTTTTTTTTGGATTTTTATTTAATTTTTCTGAATTAAAAATGATTAAAAATACTTAAAAACTAATTTTAATTATTAAAAATACTAAATGAGCTTGGAAAAATCTAAACATTTTATGGAGATTCAAAAATATTATTCTAAGCCTAGGAAAAATAAGATTACCTAAAAATTACACTTTAATAAGCTGTTTGGGCTAATAAGCAGTTGGAATAAGGCCTTATTAATAAGCAATTAAGCACTAGAATGCACCAAAAGCTCAGGTATAGTGTAATAGACCTAAAAAAACCTAATTAAACTCAAAAAGCTCAAATAAGCCTAGGCCGTCAGCCAGATTCAATTCACTATTTGGTCCGAAAAGACAGCCTAAGTGCCCTACTTCTAGCTTATTTTTAAGCAGTCTAATAAGCTAATTACTAAAACCTAATGGGGGCAAAATGAAGACTACCTATGATACTATTTAAAAAACCTAAAAGCCCTAATTTGTGCCAAGAACAGGTGTCAAAAACCACTAAGCTACTGATGAACAGGTTGGGACGAATTTGATGATTAAATTTACCCTAGTGATTGTTGTTGGAACTGATTAATTAGGAACTATGCTTGAGCTTGCTACATGAACTAACCCCAAACTAATTTCAAGCAATCCTAGGCACAATTGATGCCTCAAATTACCCCTTGTTCAGCAGCAGTTAAGGCAGTTTTTATCCTAGTTTGACTTTTTAATGGAAAACTAAGTTTGCACTAAATGAATTTCTATTGATCTAATCTTAACCTGTATGCAATATTATGATGTTTTTAAGGTTTAATTCACCTAATGAACCTATTTTCTACCTGGATGCAAGATTATAGCAGCTAAAACACCAATATGCAACCTGATATGGATCTAGATTCTAATTTTGACTTTTCACTGAGAAAACTATATGTTTTATGCTTATTTAAACCTAAGTGTACCTATTGTAATCTAGTTGTACAGAAAATACAATAGCAAATCAACAAGAAAACCATAAATGCAACTAATCCAAACACCCCTTAACAGCTAACTTACACTAACTTTTATTGTTTCTTGAGCTTAACCTACTGATTTTATGATCAATCTATATCACTTAACTCTAGTTAAGACCGAATGAACAAGGATTTGCACAAAGAGCCACAAAAACACAGAAATGTAAGTTATCCTAATATAAGCAGTGGAAAGGAAAACTTAGGCTAAAGCATGTAATATCTAAACATAAGTACTCACAGAACTCTAGATAAGCAGTAAAAGCATACATAAGCTAAAATCTACAACTACTAAGCTATACTAAAGGAACATGCAGAAAAGCTAAAGAGAAACTTACTTGATCAATTTGTTGATAAGGAGATTAAGCTCTGGTCAGTGAAATAAAGCTCACAAAAAGCTATGGCTAAGCTTCCATGAGCTATTCAGAAGGGATCAAGCTTATGTAAAGCTTATGTTAATTTTTTTTATTATTATTTTTTTAGTGAAAGGAAATCTAGCTTAATCTATTTAGAAACGTTTTAAAGAACTTAGAAGAGCTTTGAAAAACAGGAATTAAAAGGCTTTTACAATAAATTAAGCTTAAAAGTAAAGATTAGCTAAAACTGATTTAAGAACAAAGTAAGGCAAAATGAAGACTTTTCATTAAACTAGAAGCATATTACACTATGAAAGTATTAAGCATTACATAAGATTTATTCCTAATTTGGCTTCTAAAATCCTACACCTAAACTACTGCTATACTACTCATAAACTACACTATTCTATCTCTACTCCTAATACTAAAAACCTACTGCTAATAACTGGCTACAATAGAATTCTATTTATAATGGAGCAACTAGGGTTTATGTCCTCTTCTGTCCTTCTTGTTGTGTTTTTTTTAGAGAGAGTTGAAGCTTGTCTCAGCTTGTGCTTTCCTTAAGCCATTCACAGCCATTGATTGAACTTGGTGACCACTTCTTCAATTTTTGGCCGTAGGATCAGATGGGAGCACACATGGATTGCCACAGTGGCACTTGGAGGGGGGACCATGGGAGCATGTGAAGCAAGTTTGGCTTGTTGCAAGCTGAGTTGGAGACAAGGACAGTGACAGGGGAGTTGTCTTGTTGTTATTCTGAATTTGGCGCTAAGTTGAGAAGGGGTAACAGTTGGTTTAAACGGGGCAGGGGTTTTAGGTTAGTATTGGTGGGTTGTGTGTATAGAAGGGCTTAGGGGTACTGTGGGCTGGGGTTTGTGTTGGACCTGTTGGGTTAAGAGTGAGTGTAGTGGTGAGGAGGGTCGTGTTTAAGTTTGGGTTTTGGAGAAGCATTAGTGTGTAGTGATAAAACTGTTTTAGTAAAATAAATTTTGTAAGTTTTTTTTTTTTTTTTTTTTTTTTTTTTTTTTTTTTTTTTTTTTTTTTTTTTTTTTTTTTTTTTTTTTTTTTTTTTTTTTTAATAATAATAATAATAATAATAATAATGTAAAAAGTAAACTTAATAAAAGTTTTAACAAAATAATAAAATGTTTTGTCAAAAATGTTTTTTGGTTTTTATTTTTGAAAATGGTTTTGGTTTTTGAAAAGGATTTCGGAAAAAGGTTTTGAGTTATGTTTTTGAAAATGATTTTTCGTTTTAGCTTCGGGATAAAGGGTATTTTGGTAATTTTGGGTTAAGGTTACGGGTAAAAGGGTAAATACGGGTTTTGGTTAGGTTTTCCAAGCTCACCCCCATGTCACATCCCGGGATTGACTTTAACGTTGATTTTTCTTCAAAAACGTGTCGAATCGATCCGGTAATGCTCCATTAAGCTCTGATTTCCCATCCATGCTCCGTTTTGCTCACATTCGCCTTGTTTTCAATCCTTTTGTACCTGAAATACACAAAAACACTTTCCAAGGATATTTGTAACATTATATGGTCTTTTCGGGTGTTTTTGGTCGTTTTAGTCCGTTAAATGAGGTAAAATATATGTGTAAATAGGCAGATATCAAAGCACGAGACTTCCGCGTTAAAGAATATTAAGTCTACTCAACCAGGCCCGGAAGATACACCAGCCAGTGGACTGATCATGACTTGAAGATAAACCTTGAATTCCTTAAGGCCATTCGTCACCGCATGAAGATGAGAAGAATCTACCGCAGTCTAGAGTGCTATGTGGGAGGCAGAGTTCGTGAGGGTGACTACATGCTTCTCAAAAGGACGGAATGAATCATCAAGCTGGGTTTTTGCTATCACCTAGCTTTACTTTATTTTGGGTGATGTAATATGACAATTTGTAAACTCTTAACATTTTCTATATATATATAATGGTTAAAAGTCTTATGTTTTTCACTGTGTGCGGATTATCCGAAAAGTTGTAAGCTTCAGTGCAACCTTTCTAGCAAAAGAAGAGAAGTCTTCTTTCATCCCAAAATCTCTTTCTTCTAAAATTCTTCAAGAGAGATTTTGTGGTTTACAAGGTGGCTATCGGACTTAAATTTTCTCAAATATCTTGCCACTCAACTTAATGACTACTAAACGTTAAAATTGAAAACAGGTCATTAATTGAGGGGGAGCGTATTTGCTCAAAATTTCTGCACCGTTAAAAACTTTGTGCACCAGCAGCGGTGAAATTCACAAAAGTGTCTCAAAATCAGTAAACGTTTAAACTTTTATCACATTTTCTCCAAAGTTTTCTCTAAAAGCATTTAAATCAATTGGGATCACAAAATCTCAAAAGATTTGAAATTTTATGATCGGGAGAGAGAATGTGATTTAAATATGAAATGAAATCTGATTTAAAAAGTGATGTCTTTGGTCGTTAAAGGATGTTTTTGGACTAAAAAGGTTCACTCTCCCGTATATGCTAAAATTTTGAAGTCTTTGAATTATGAACAAAGCACGTATTGAGGGGGAGCAAGTGAATAAAAATGGTGAATAAATGATCTCGAATGAAAGCTCACCCGTATGTGCCAAAGTTTTAACAACTTTCAAATTGAATCAATCAATGCGCACATATTGAGGGGGAGCAAGTGGCTAAGAGTCTTTCGCGTGTTTTTACAATAACAAGTAGAAACTGTGAATTGATTATGACTCAGATTTGACTCATGAATTGACGAAACACAAACGTTAGAATTCGAAAGAATCTATCCAAGTAGAATGTACCGTTTCGAGAAGCTCCTCTTAGATGTATACTTTGATGGGTCTAACTTCCTTTTTGAGGAATGTTAACAACTTCAAGTTAGTTATTAGGGCTATATATCACCTAAAAGCTGATAATGGATCCCTTTAACTAAACAACGTAAACGTGTCCCTAGGGTATATGTCTATTAAGAGTAGATCAATTCAAAAATTGCAACTCACCCCGACATGTGCAAATTTCTTTCAACCTCCAGTGTGCACATGTTAAGGGGGAGCATTTGATAAAATGATAAAACTTTTAAAGTGTTAACAAAATGTGTTTCTTTATCCTAAACACTTTGAGAGAATTTTCAATGATTTGGTTATATGGCGATTGTGGAAAGATACTAAAAGACCGACCAATTTAATTTAATGCATGGAGTTATAAGGATGGTAAGGTTAGGTATATGTTCCCATGATCCACCCGAACCGGAGGGATCTTCCCAGGGACAATCCAATAGATAGATTAGAAGTCCTTAGGAATGATTGCAAAAAAGGAGAAAAGTGAGAAAGGGAAGAGTGCCGACTGAGATTGAGCTAGGACTGGAACAAACCCAACAAGGTTCTAGTGATGAAGTCTCGGTAAGCACTGAAGGGGTTGAAGAATTAAAAAGAAATGAAATGAGAAAGGGTAAAAAGAAATAGCCCTCCAATTATTCAACCTTAGGGCAGAAACCGGGTTCAACTCATATGCTACTAATTGTTACTAAGGTAACATCGGTATTGAAGTAAAGACGTCATTGGTCCGATGCTTCGGGCGAAACCTATTCACAGGGTGTGACGGGAACCGGTGTAAACTATCGACTTGTCTCTTAGAGCTAGTTGATATTGAAACAGGAGACCCCTCCCTAGTCTCTGAATAGGATAACCAAATGTGCACTTATCGAGTCTAGAGCCAAGAGATGCATCAAAAGATCTCATAGGAACACTTGATACTTCTACACTGGTTGTTCAACATTAAGGACACCAGTTGTAATATTTTGAGTCCTACGCAGATCTTAACAATCTGCCAAGAACACTTGTGAGGGAATATACATAAGTATTTCCCAGTGATTGAGTGGAAACTCCTGCCAGGGTCAACATCAAACAGCCCTGACAGCAGGTCACTTTGGTAATCTCTTGTGGATTACGCTTAGTGTTTATGGTGGTGTTCCAAAAGGTCTACAGTCGTGGGGTGATCTCCAGCGACTCACCTAATCGTTGGTGTACTTCGGTATGTCAATGAAAGCCCTTTCGGGGGCATCCGATTAGGAACGGCCTTGGTAAGGATTAGAGAAAGTCTTCACACTATGCTGTTGATGATTTCGAAGTCCGAACTTGTAAGTGCCGGTATGTTTATTACTAACCAAGTTTTATGCAGCTCAACATTCCAAACTTATCCTGATCACCACCATCACTCTAGTTCCACATGCTCATACCAACATCTAAAAGGAGCCGTCAGAAATGTTCAACCATGGAAATCTACTCAACTAAGATGTATGGGCATGTTGGAAAGGCGTATTCACACCAGACACAAAGAAGCCGACGAATGATGCCGATTGCTGAAAAGATGCCGATTCATCATCTCATGCTTGCACTTCAACATCAAATCTAAAGAAATCATGATCATGGAATGGGCTACAACTATGCTTCCACAAACTCTGATACAGAAGATCATGATCCAGAAAAGTATAAGCTTGACAACACTAAGACTATTACAACATCACAAAGAGACACATCCACTCAAAGATGACTTGAAGCTAATTATTTGGATGAAGAGCGAAGAACAAATTCAAAGATCATCCTATATATCAAAGAAGTCATCTTGAGTCGTTTATCAATGAAGAATCAACAACCATGAGCTACAAAAGAATCTACAAAGATCTCAATGCAAGAATTCAAGATTTAATTTCGGGGTGACCTCCCTTAGGGGGAGATTATTAGGAATACGATTTTTGTATAAGAAAGATTCGGTCACCCCAAATACAATTAAGCATTGTTTAGCTCGTAGTATTTATAATAGTTAGTAAAACATAGATTAGAAGTAGTTAGTATTCGCGGAGTCGGGTCGGGTCTTTACCCACAGTCAGCCCGATCCACAGCCCAAGTGGCAACCAACTCATGTACATATAAAAGGCCCTCTCCATCCTTGGAGAGGGTGCACCTCTCATAATCTATTTTCTTTTTTTTGGTTTTCTCTCTTGGTGCCATCTTCTTCCACTCTCTACTTTCTCTCTCTAGTTTTCTTCTTCATTTCTTTCTTCTTGAAACGATCCAACCATGTGCACCATATGAGTTTTATGATATGTGATATCTTACAGTATGAAGTTTGGTTAAGCGAATAGAGCGTAAAACACGTTAGTTTGCAAGTTAGGGTTTGGATAGAAAGTTAGGGCTGTAAAGATACGAAGTTATTTATTAGATGGTAATGAGTTAGATCACGAATTTTAACTCTAAATTGTAGTTCAAAGAAAGAGCTTTCCAAAAAGTCCAACCACGATTGATTTCGAGGTAGGGAAGTTAGTCTTTTGATTTTTACGAGATAAGGTGTCAAAGCTGTTAAATCGGGACAGAATTTGGGTAAAAGTTTGATGGTGCTTAGTTGATGAAAAAGTGTTATTAAGGTTAGCCCTTTTGGAAAAGTTAAGTTTAAGGTTATTTTAGACTCCCACAAAAAGGATTTGCGATAAAAAGTTGTGTAAGTATTTTTATAATATCAAAAACTTTTGGTGTGCGTTCAGATCCGAATCTGGATAGTTAACAAGTTTAATTTTCTTATGGGTACTTGTGTATGTTATTAAACCATGGGCTTCTGGGATTAGCTTGTATGCTTATGAGAGACCATGGGGAATTTTTGGTGTGAGTTTTTAAGCTTGTTTGGTCATTATTTTATGTGGGTGAAAGTACCCTAAAATTCTGCGTTTTCTGAGTTTATGAGTGCAAGGGATTTAGTGAGTGTTATTGGTTGTTAGTGTTTAGTATGGAGTCTAGGAGATCCATGGTGGATAATATGAACCTTAGACCTCCATCATATGAATATTACATCGGTTATAGCTTTTAGCTTGGCCGTATGTAATGTGTATCTTTTTGTGTGTTGTTAGATTGTGATTGTGAATTGTTGGAAGCTACAGAATTAAGGTGAGTTCATAGTCCCATACTTTTTACTTTGTTTTAAACTTGGGATGGGAATGATGATTGTCTTAAATGTTTTGAGTTACTGTGATTATGTGTGTTTAAAGAGCTTGGACATATAATGTTATCGTATGAATGCTATATGTGATGGTAATGCGATGTGGTAAATGTTGTGTGATAATGTTGTGTGGTCCAATTAGGGGAGAGCACCCAATTGGAGAGTANTGATTGTCTTAAATGTTTTGAGTTACTGTGATTATGTGTGTTTAAAGAGCTTGGACATATAATGTTATCGTATGAATGCTATATGTGATGGTAATGCGATGTGGTAAATGTTGTGTGATAATGTTGTGTGGTCCAATTAGGGGAGAGCACCCAATTGGAGAGTAATGCTCCTACTCGTTATTGTGATGTGGATATATACGTGATTCAATTGGGAGGATGCTTATCCTGTTGCTCGCGCATGCGACCTAATTGATGCCAATATTGGAGCGGGTTTCACGTTCCGGCCCAGATGTTGTGAATTTGGATCGGAGGGGCACGTTCCGTCCCATTGGTTGCCTTTGTTGTGTGTGAATACATGTTAGCTTATATGATAACTTTATATTATTTGTCCAACTATGTTTTATAATCACAGAGAACTGGTTGCCTCGAGTGTGAATGTGTGTCTTAAACCTATGAATCTCACCAACATTATGTTGACGTTTTAAGCATCATTTTCAGGTGAGCATTCTAAGGATAAGATAGAAGGAAGTGACTAGAAGAGACTTTGGTTGCATTTGAGAATGAAATATCTATATGTTTGGATTATGAATATGTTTGATTTTGTTGAAGATACCTTTGAAGGTTTGTTTTGGTTGTTTTATTTTGAGGTATTGTTACAACACTTTGTGTTTGTACTTTGCTCTATTTATGTGCATGTAGTATTTCTCTATTTTGACACCAGGTGTTGTGATGATATCCATGATGTTACACGCTCGCGTTTCCGCCTTGGCGGGGTGTGACAGATTGGTATCAGAGCCTTGGTTATAGAGAATTAGGTGGCTTAACCAAGACTATAGCCTTCGAGTCCCTCATATAGTTGCATTTAGGACCTATGTGTATGTATAGTATCTTACATGTCTATTTTCCTAATATATGAGATTTTTGTTTGAGTTTTTGGACGTCCGATGTTTCTCGATATTTAGTTTTGTATATGCCATTGTTTTAGTATGGCATCTCCAGCACGTAGCAAGTTTCGTTGGACTACCGTTCTCGCTACGAGTTGCAAGAGAGTTGGTAGGATGAAGTGGGTCAACAGAAGGACCCTAGTTCCTACTAGCAGGCTTCCGTGTGCGATTGAAGAGAAGTTAACCTTAGAGGATGTGGATGGAAAGGAGAAAGAAGGGTACGAGACGAAGGTGGCCGATAAGGAAGGCTTCACCACTAAGTACCCTAGAAAGTGTCCTCAATTCCTTGGAGATGGGGGAGTGGTTTAGTCTAAATCTCGTGATTTGTATGCACTTGTGAATCATAAGGAATTGGAAGAAAGATATAGAGATGGTTTTGCATGTTGTCGACTACCTCAACATGTAGGAAACAAGAATGGGTGGTTGGCTAAAGATGAAGGGGAGTTAAGATGGAATGGTATGGATTCGAATCTAGAGTCCGTAGCGAGTAGTAAGTTTAACCAATCTGAGTAGGGAGGCAAGTGCGAGAGTAGAGCCTGAGCCTTTGTGCGATGTCTTTTGTTTTGTGTTATGTTTTGGAATTCTTATATTGTCTTTTTCCGTCTGGAGCCATGTTGGAGCACGATTACTCTTGAGTATTGTATCGATCTTATCCGTGTTATTTTGGTGATAGGGTTTACGTGATTGTTGGAATTTTTCCATGCGAGATGATTGTTTGCATAAAGTGTTGTCATAGGAGGGAGTACACTTGTGAAAGGGGGGCATAGATAATTATGGTGTCCAACATAATTATACATGCGTCACAACACAAGTGGACTTGCAAGTATGGTAGCATGGATTGTGATGTTTATGAGGTGCTATGTGGTATATGTGTGTTATCATTAAGATGTGTGGTTTTGGAAGTAAGTATGCGTGTGGAATAAGCCTTATAACTATGGTCGCGACCATAATTATAAGGGTATCACACCCGTGTACTTGTGACCATGATTACATTAATTGATGTTTGTTGTTATATGTTGTGATATGCAATGTTCTGAAAGGCTCAAGGCGCACTAAGGCGCAAAGGGGGTCAAAGGGCCTTGAGTCGAGGCGCAAACCAAGGCGCGGGATTCATAAATATGAGTCGCACTATACATTTAGGGGTTTTTATAACATATGTGACAACTTATGCAGCTTAAATAACACAAAATTATCAATATTCAGTGCATGATGCCACAATATGGTTATTACATCTAACAAAGCTTGCATCTAAACCCAAAATATCAAGAAAGCAACATACCAGAATCTAATAACTACCCTAAATCCCTGAATATACATTACAATATATGAGTTTATGACTTATAAAATTTAACAAAATTACCATGTATCTCTATCAACTATCAACAGCAAAAAATCAATAGTTGTTTGATAACACTTAACACTAAGGAAACAACATTTGTATGTGTTAATAAGCTACTATTCTTAGACATTAGACTACAAAAAGTTTATATTTCTTTGTTGATTGTGTGTTTTAGTTATTTTCTAAAATATTAGGGTTATTAGATACTTTATAACTTAAAGGGCTCAATATAATATGTTAGCCTAAAATGTATCTTACTATTAAGAAAAAAAGGCCAAAACCCCGTTACATCTTCTAGACGCAAAAATCACCAAGGCGCAAAAGCGCAAAAATCCCCAAGGCGCTATGATTTTATGGGATTCATGTATGTCGTGAGCCTCGATCTGAAAAAATCCCAAAGGCTGGAGCCTCGTGGGATTTAGGGAGTAGGCGCGCCTTAGGCGCGCTTTTTAAAACATTGGTGATATGATGTTGATGATGGCTGCATGGTTAGAGAAGTGTTCTCTTAACCGTTTGGGCAGTAGTTATATGTTGAGGTGTAGGTGGTAAGATTCCATCCTACCTATCATATGCTGATACCTCAATTATCAGATTGGTACCAATGTGGTGACGTTAAGTTGATTCGTTTGCTAGATTCTCCGTTTTGCATACCTAATTTTCTGGATGGCGTCCCTATTCGTACCATGATGGTACATGATGCTTGGTTTTGTGACCTTACAACAGGTTTTACCTCTCGAGGGATCTCAAGAGGCTTACAACCCCACTAGGCAGTGTACCTGACCGATGTAGTATAGGATAGTGGTAAGTACGGGGGATTGATCGTTCTCTCATAGGGAATAGTGTTCGTTAGGATAGAAGAACTACTCTAATAGATCTAAATATGAAGGAAGCTAGATTCTTTTTGTATTTTTATATTTTATGGAAAGCAAGTTAAAATCTCGGTTTTTGAAGGAGTAGGCGGAATTAGTTGCTAGTCAACTAACCCAAGGTAACTACAATTGCAAATGAAAAATAAAATATCTAAAACTATTGTGGTTGTGGAAACTTATATGGAGACAAATGTGTTTACTTAGACTTCATTACTCCCTAACTATCTTTTACCGGTTAATTGGTATGTATATTAATTGTTTGGATGAAGGGTGTATTCCTTATAACTCATAGAGTGGCATACATATCTCTCCAATTCTATGAGCTCTTATCTCCACATACGCCATGCACTACATAACCATAGGGATTGTAAACAGTGGCTCATGCGTTAAATACTACCTAAATAGCCTAGTATGCCTTGGCTACATGTTTCCTAAGACGTTCAAGCAGGTTACCATATAAGGAGGTTAGCCAGTTTTCTTGAGCCTAACATCGATGAAACAATCATCCCAACAAATAACAACACACCAATCAACCAATAATTAATAGTTAGGTTTCATTAGATCTAAGCAAACACAAGAAGAATTTAGCCTAGCATGTTAATTGAAAGACAAGTAAAAGATTTAATTAACCAACACATAGACATATTGATTAAATTAAAGTGAGGACTTATCTTCAATTGAACATGAGGGTTCCAAGGGTTGGAAAACCCTTAAAATTACAGTAAAATCGTCTTTAGGGTTTTGCCCTAAGATGTACCAAAAGTTCCACACTAATAAAGGAAAAATAGAAAAGTATATATAGATTTTACATTCTGACGGCGTCAGGTTATAGGTCCTGACGTCGTCAGCTCGCCGCCACTAGGGTTCTCGGATGGCCTAGATCCACTTCTAACGCCGTCACCGTGTAAATGCTTCTGGACCATCACTCTTTAGCTTATAACCTGACGGCCTACATATTTAACACCTGACGCCGTCAGGTGTTAATGTCCAAATTCTTTCTGGCCCGTCATATGTAAATTAGTTTCACTCTTTTGTCAACGTTTGCTACCGGCGTCACCTTGTGACTCTGATGTCGTCATGTGTAAATTCAGCTTCTTTTGAGACTTTGTCGTTTTCTTCACTTTTATGTTCCAAAAACGTCCAAATATGCATGTTTTCCAGAATTCCTCTCAAAAGTACCTAAAATGATAAAAGGAACGATTTAGGGCAATATTTGATCACATTTACTCGAATTAAGGCTTAAATGACCCCTTAAAAGTAACACTTTTCGTCTCATCAAATACCCTTACACTTGAGATTTGCTTGTCCTCAAGCAAATGAGCTTTTATTCCAATCAAAATATGAGTTAGGGGTCATTTAGCACGAATATAAAAGTAATTACAACAAATAGTCATTCGACCCTAATCATAACTAGCACAGAAATCATACACTAGCACCTCACAAATAGTGTTTGGATTCTCTCATCTCTCAAATGTCATAGAATTATATCTCATAAATGAAAACGGAAAATATCACTCACTACCTGTCATAGCAAATAGATTACCATAGGCTTGGGAGATGATCTATTACTCCTCCACTAGGCGTAAGCACCTAAGATAAACTATCAAAGAGGGCTTTCCAAAGGGTTGCAACGTAAGGTGTAGGGATATGATAAACACGGTTTGGTTGGAATAAAGGGTATTTTAATGGTGGCGAGTTAATTATCATGATTAAATACATGCACTACACATCGTTGCTTAAGCCAAGACTCAACTCAATCTAAAGCTAAATGAAATAACAAAAACTTAAAAGAAACATAAAAGGAAAGGGGATGGTAGTCCGTATGTTTTTCTCTTTTTTTTCACATTTTTTTTGTATTTTTCTTGATTTTTCGATTTTTTTTTTTCATACACTCTTGCACTACCATCCAAAATAATACATCATAGGGGAGTTGCATTCCCCTTACACTTGAATTTTTACATAAGTTTACAATTATTATTCTAATGACTCGAATTAAGATAGTTGAAAAACTTGGAGTACTTTTAAAATGTTTAGCGCATATGGGGGTAATAATGTTGTTCTTCCCCATTACTCCATTACACTAGTACTTTACCCATGAGTCCCAATCGTCCCAAAATAATCTGTACAAGGATATGACTCAACTTAGCAACCATGTAATTGACTAGATAATTAACTAAGGGTTTAACAAATGTTGTCACAATAATGCACCAAA
>LBNU01014093.1:201744-223250 GCA_014162995.1 Artemisia annua | reverse complement strand
GATTTGCTTGTCCTCAAGCAAATGAGCTTTTATTCCAATCAAAATATGAGTTAGGGGTCATTTAGCACGAATATAAAAGTAATTACAACAAATAGTCATTCGACCCTAATCATAACTAGCACGGAAATCATACACTAGCACCTCACAAATAGTGTTTGGATTCTCTCATCTCTTAAATGTCATAGAATTATATCTCATAAATGAAAACGGAAAATATCACTCACTACCTGTCATAGCAAATAGATTACCATAGGCTTGGGAGATGATCTATTACTCCTCCACTAGGCGTAAGCACCTAAGATAAACTATCAAAGAGGGCTTTCCAAAGGGTTGCAACGTAAGGTGTAGGGATATGATAAACACGGTTTGGTTGGAATAAAGGGTATTTTAATGGTGGCGAGTTAATTATCATGATTAAATACATGCACTATACATCGTTGCTTAAGCCAAGACTCGACTCAATCTAAAGCTAAATGAAATAACAAAAACTTAAAAGAAACATAAAAGGAAAGGGGATGGTAGTCCGTATGTTTTTCTCTTTTTTTTCACATTTTTTTTGTATTTTTCTTGATTTTTCGATTTTTTTTTCATACACTCTTGCACTACCATCCAAAATAATACATCATAGGGGAGTTGCATTCCCCTTACACTTGAATTTTTACATAACTTTACAATTATTATTCTAATGACTCGAATTAAGATAGTTGAAAAACTTGGAGTACTTTTAAAATGTTTAGCACATATGGGGGTAATAATGTTGTTCTTCCCCATTACTCCATTACACTAGTACTTTACCCATGAGTCCCAATCGTCCCAAAATAATCTGTACAAGGATATGACTCAACTTAGCAACCATGTAATTGACTAGATAATTAACTAAGGGTTTAACAAATGTTGTCACAATAATGCACCAAAGGTGAGTGCATACAAGGTAGGCTAAGGCGATTTGGGTGTACATTTAAATGGAGTGTAACAAATTCTCGCTTTGAGTAAGATGCTCAAAGGTCGAAACGAAATGATAGGCTCGGAGGGGTGTACTAGGGGTATCATGTACCAAAAATGGATACAACGCAAAGGGTGTGTGATGAGACGAAAAATGTTACGTTTTTAGGGGTCGGTTTGAGTCCTAATTCGTATGTTTTTGGTTTGGATTTCACCCAAAGTCGTTTCTTTTCTCATTTTAGGTACTTTTGAAGGGAAAATCACAAAAGAAGCATTTTCGGGCGTTTTTGGAGTGAAAAAGTGCGGAAAACAACAAAAACTCAAAAGACCTTGAAGATTACAGAAGGTGACGCCGTCACACTCTACAAGGTGACGCCGTCAGGAACAAGTGAAGTCCAGAATTGGAAAAATACTCGTGACGGGCCAGAGAGTTCGTAGTGCAAATTGGTGACGCCGTCAACCAAGGCCGTCAGATCTGGAACCAGCAATTATGACCACGTCAAGGAAGGCCGTCTGAAAACCCTAATCGCCGAGCTGACGACGTCACCTATTGGGTTGACGCCGTCAGCCCGCGTTTTCTATATATATAGAACGATTTTTCTTTACTTTATATAACTTTGGAGAACTAGAGTCGAATTTTGGTGTGAAGAACTTTAGGGTTAAACCCTAGTTCGTGTATTAGTGACCTTAGAGGGTATCCTAACCCCTCTAACTTGCATGTTTAATCCAAGATAAGTCTTTATTCATACAATATGTCTATGTGTTGTGTGATTTATGCTTGTACTTGTCTTTCTTTTAACATGCTAGGCTAATTTACTTTGTGTTTGCTTAGATCTAATGAAACCTAACTATTGATTATCATGTGATGTGTATGTTGTGATTGTATTTGGATGAATGTTTCATCTACGTTAGACTAGAGAAAACTGGCTAATCTCCTATACGGTAACAAGCTTGAACGTCTTTAGAAACGTGAATCGTATGTGCGTTATCGATTTTAAGGTAGTATTTCATGCATAGGTTGCTATCGGTGAGCTCATGATAGGATGCTTGACGTATCGTCATAGAGTGAGGTAGGAACTTATAGAGTTAGGGAATTGAACGCACTCCCTACGACTTGTTAGGAATACACCCGTCATCCACGCAAACTCAACATACTAATTACATGGTAAAAGATAGTTAGGGAGTAATGAAATCTAAGTAAACACTATTCTCCACCACTGATTTTCTCTAAAACAAAAAAATACAAAAATATAAGTAGCTTAGAAGTAGATAACTTGGGTTAGTTGACTAGCAACTAATTCCGCCCTCTCCTCCAAAACCAGAGATTTTACCTGCTTTCATAAAATATAAAAATACAAAAAGAATCTTCCTCCACCCTTAGACCTGGATTAGAGTAGCCTTTAGCCTAACGAACACTATTCCCTGCGAGAGAACGATCAATCCCCCGGTACTTGCCACTACACTATACTACATCGGTCAGGTACACTGCCTGGTGGGGATTGCAAGCTTCTCGAGATCCCTCGAGAGGTAAAACGTAGTGCGTGTTGCAATCCACGCGCATCAGTGTGGGAGAATTACTTGACCAATGAAGTCAATGTAATTATAACAAAAATACGGGTGTAAAACAATGGGTTAATCCTAATGCCTCTTATCATGTAGTAGATCTTAACTACACGAATTTAGTCTCACTTGTGGATTTGAGATGGTCCTAACGCAAGTTCAAGAATCTAAATGCTACCGGTACACACATCATAGCACCAAAGATGGATGCTTTTCCTACCAATTCTAGGGGCGAACCTCACATATTTGGGGTGGAAAATTTTTTTAGTGGTACGGTTTTGTGCTAGTCATACAATTTCCTATCCATGAGACGCTCATTAAGACCAAGGTTTCACTTCTAAATGTTGTAAAAAATTTTAAATTGGCGCTAAAATTGCCCTAACAAATATTTCTCTTGGTTTTATTACAAATCTACTATCAAACAAAGCAAAACATCAAGCGCAATTGTATTCTCAACGGTGCCTTCATTTACCCCCCTTACACTTAAACCGAACATTGTCCCCAATGTTCAAATAGAAGATGTAAAAGTAAATAAAATGAAAGAATGAAATCAAATACTCCCCTGAATCGTTTGATGTGGATAGTGAAGTAACATGGTTAGATCTTCTTCCAAGAAAGATGAATGCTCAAAGCTTCCCTTCCAAAATATAAATCATCTTCTTGTCCAAAATAACCAGTTAACCTGAAAAAGTCCAACCTCGCATAAAATCGGCGGTATAATCTATAATAGGATATAATGCTTGTGGAATGAATATTTTTGCAGAAGAAATATAAAACTTTCAAAAATTGCAGAAAATTATAGCCTGACGCCGTCAGGTTGTAATGCCTGACGCCGTCAGAAATGATCTGACAGAATTCTTATGTTAAGTTTCTGAAAAAATTCTGTTAAAACTAGAGCTTACTTCCTGGAATTCCTGCAAAAATTCATTATGACTCGATACAAGCATTTGACTCAAACAAGTACTCATATGTATGCTAATTTACATTGTTATGATTCATGTTCATTCGTTCTTTATAAACCGATTTAGATTTACACTTAGCTTTTGCAAAATACCTTTATATGTAGTTAAGACGAAGTTAAAAACAATATAAAGCATTTTCACAATTTAGCTTGCAGCATGAATCAGTAACAAGAAATATAACTTACATACTGAAACAGATAAAATCAAACAAACAAACAAACAAAACACACAAAGCATGGGTTGCCTCCCAAGAAGCGCTTTTCTTTATTAACGAGTCTTGCAGCTAGACTCAAAGTCACCCTACCTGACATAGGTGAGTTCCGCATCGAGGACATCCTTAGGGTTGATTTTGGTTTGAAGTGTCCTATCGGTGCGTTTGGTGAAATATGACATCTCAAAATTCTCTCCATCCGGATCATATAGAGTTATCTTAATGTGCCACGATCCATCTCCTTCCTTAGGTGGCTTTTCCCAATTCCATTTATGTTTATCGCCTTCGCTTTTCCATTTATTCATGGCTAGGTTGATTGGCAAAACTCCTAGGAAGTCGGTCATCATTCTAAAAACTAGGGGGTCTTCGAAGGGATCTAGTTCGGTGTCCCTAGCTAAAAGTTGTTCTACCGTTTGTGTTCGGTTTACAAATTCCTCTTCTAGGNTAGACTCAAAGTCACCCTACCTGACATAGGTGAGTTCCGCATCGAGGACATCCTTAGGGTTGATTTTGGTTTGAAGTGTCCTATCGGTGCGTTTGGTGAAATATGACATCTCAAAATTCTCTCCATCCGGATCATATAGAGTTATCTTAATGTGCCACGATCCATCTCCTTCCTTAGGTGGCTTTTCCCAATTCTATTTATGTTTATCGCCTTCGCTTTTCCATTTATTCATGGCTAGGTTGATTGGCAAAATTCCTAGGAAGTCGGTCATCATTCTAAAAACTAGGGGGTCTTCGAAGGGATCTAGTTCGGTGTCCCTAGCTAAAAGTTGTTCTACCGTTTGTGTTCGGTTTACAAATTCCTCTTCTAGGTAGAATGGGCGTTGGGGTCCTATAAAGTCTCCATCTAACCATGGTCCGTATCTAGAGGTCTTTCTATCGGTTGATTCCTCAATGGTGTCATAGGCGTGTTTCTTAACATCATAAACCGAATAAGTTTCTCCTTCTCCTACCGCTATCTTAGATTCCTTATAGTCAATCATAGCACTAGCGGTGGCTAAAAATCCTCTTCCTATCAACAAGGGGCATGTGGGGTCGCTAACCATATCGAGGACGTGGAAATCGGCTAGAATTTTCAACTTCTCTATGTGAAGTACCACGTCCTTTACTACTCCCACCGGGTACGCTACACTTCCATCCGCTAAGCCTATTATTACCTCGGTTTCTTCTAGTTTTCCTAGTTTGAGGGTGGTGTAGAGAGGTAATGGAAGTAATTTGATGCTAGAACCAAGATCGGCTAGTGTGTCATAAGCTTCCGAATTACTGATCCTACACGGTAGGACAAATAGACCCGGATCATCTAACTTCTTAGGTAGTTTATTTCAAACGAAGGCGGTCCCCTTTTCACCTAATTTGAGCTTCTTCTCATATTTCTCTAAGAGGGCGTTAAAGTAGAGGCTCGTTCTAACACATCAATAACCGGACGTTCAAGGTGGAGTTCCTTGAATTCTTCGTCAAGGTCTTGTGTGGGAGGTGTTTCAACTATGTCATCGACCGGTTTGGTGTTGGATACCTTATTCTCATGGTCTTTTTGAGGGATTTGGGTTTGTTTGAAACATGTACTCATGGCGTTGACCGAATAGTATTGTGGGCAAGAACTAGGGGACGAAACCGAAGAAATGGAGTTAACGTTCAGTTTCGGGTTCTTGACCGTGTCGCTCGGGAGGGCTTCCATCTCTCGGTCATTGAGAATCTTCAACAAGGAATCGATTTTATCGGTCATCTCGCTTTGCTTTTGTTTGAACTCGGATTCAAACTTGGATATACGAGCTTCTTGAGATGCCATAAATTTCGACATCAATCCTTCAAAGTTGTTGGTACTACCATAGTCGTTAGAAGGATTGTTGTTGGAGGTACGGTGTGAGGAAGGACCGTTGGGTTGAAACCGATTAGGTGGGTTAGAAGAGTGGTTTCGGGGCACGTTTTGGTTCGTTTTCCACCTAAGGTTTTGGTGACTTTTCCATGAGGGGTTGTATGAATCTCCGTAAGGGTTAGGCTCGGGTTTGAAAGTGTACCACTTGTCTCCCGCTCCGTCGGTACGCGTGGATGCGTAGTCCGCAAAAGCTTGTTCGGGGAGTTCCATGCAATCACGAGTGTCGTGGGGACCACTACATAATTCGCACGAAGAAGTGATTTTGTTCACTTGGCTTGAAGGTTTAGGAGCTTCGTAGGATTTCATGAGAAACTTGACTTGGTCCTCAAGTTCTATGATCCTACGGTCGGAAGTTCTTGAATTATTCGAAGGCAAAGATATTGCCTTGACCGTTTTATTCAAATCACGGGGGTCATTCCAACTTTCGTTGTCATATAGAGCAAGATCTTCTAGGAGGTCCCATGATTGTTCCGCACTTAGATCACGTAGCTTGCCACTGGCTGCTTGGTCAATGGTTTGCCTCGTGTGGAGATTGATGTGGTCATAGAAAATTTGGACTTGGAGCCAAAGGTCTATGCAATAATGAGGGACTTTTTGGAGTAAGTCCTTGAATCGAGTCCACGCCTCGTAGAGGGTTTCGCCTTGGCGTTGTTGGAACGCCAAGATATCATTCCTTAGGATGGTAGTTACCGGTGAGAAAAATTGAGCAAGGAAACGAGTTGTGAGATCGTCCCAGGAGGTGATGGATCCTGCGGGAAGTCGCTCAAGCCATTGACAAGCTTGGTCCCGTAGAGAGAATTGGAAGAGACGCAATCGGGTCGTCTCTCGAGTGGCAACATCAAGGTCTATGGAATCTACGATTTTGAGGAAATCCTTGAGATGTTGATTTGGATCTTCTGAACGAAGTCCATGGAATGCGCACCAACCGGATGGTGTCGGATCGCAAGAGAGTGACATTGGCCCCTTGACTGAGCTGAATGGTGTTGCGATAGCCAAGGTGGCTAGGTCGGGAATACTCTCCTAAGGTACGGGGTCTAGGAGGTTGGTTTGGTTGTGGTGGGTGGTTTGGTTGAGGTAGGTTGTTGGGATCAAGGATGTTACCACCTTCCATGATGGTGGATGGTAATGGTTACGAACAAAAACACGAAGAAATAAGATAGACTAAAGAAATCCTAGAAAAATAAAATAAAAATCTCACTAGAAAGGAATCTAGTGAGTAGACCTAATAAAATAAAAATTCTACCTAAACAATAACTATTCCCCGGCAGCGGCGCCAAAAACTTGATGCGTGGTTTTGTGAACTTACAACAGGTTTTACCTCTCGAGGGATCTTAAGAGCTTACAACCCCACCAGGCAGTGTACCTGACCGATGTAGTATAGGATAGTGGTAAGTACGGGTATTGATCATTCTCTCACAGGGAATAGTGTTTGTTAGGATAGAAGAACTACTCTAATAGGTCTAAACATGAAGGAAGATTCTTTTTGTATTTTTATATTTTATGGAAAGCAATTTAAAATCTCGGTTTTTGAAGGAGTGGGCGGAATTAGTTGCTAGTCAACTAACCCAAGGTAACTACAATTGCAAATGAAAAATAAAATATCTAAAACTATTGTGGTTGTGGAAACTTATATGGAGACAAATTTGTTTACTTAGACTTCATTACTCCCTAACTATCTTTTACCGGTTAATTGGTATGTATATTAATTGTGTGGATGAAGGGTGTATTCCTAATAACTCATGGAGTGGCATACATATCTCTCCAATTCTATGAGCTCTTATCTCCTCCTACGCCATGCACTACATAACCATATGGATTGTATACAGTGGCTCATGCGTTAAATACTACCTTAATAGCCTAGTATGCTTTGGCTACATGTTTCCCAAGACGTTCAAGCAGGTTACCATATAAGGAGGTTAGCCAGTTTTGTTGAGCCTAACATCGATGAAACAATCATCCCAACAAATAACAACACACCAATCAACCAATAATTAATAGTTAGGTTTCATTAGATCTAAGCAAACACAAGAAGAATTTAGCCTAGCATGTTAATTGAAAGACAAGTAAAAGATTTAATTAACCAACACATAGACATATTGATTAAATTAAAGTGAGGACTTATCTTCAATTGAACATGAGGGTTCCAAGGGTTGGAAAACCCTTAAAATTACAGTAAAATCGTCTTTAGGGTTTTGCCCTAAGATGTACCAAAAGTTCCACACTAATGAAGGAAAAATAGAAAAGTATATATAGATTTTACATTCTGACGGCGTCAGGTTATAGGTCCTGACGCCGTCAGCTCGCCGCCAATAGGGTTCTCGGATGGCCTAGATCCACTTCTAACGCCGTCACCTTGTAAATGCTTCTGGACCGTCACTCTTTAGCTTATAACCTGACGGCCTACATATTTAACACCTGACGCCGTCAGGTGTTAATGTCCAAATTCTTTCAGGCCCGTCATATGTAAATTAGTTTCACTCTTTTGTCAACGTTTGCTGACGGCGTCACCTTGTGACTCTGACGCCGTCAGGTGTAAATTCAGCTTCTTTTGAGACTTTGTCGTTTTCTTCACTTTTATGCTCCAAAAACGTCCAAATATGCATGTTTTCCAGAATTCCTCTCAAAAGTACCTAAAATGACAAAAGGAACAATTTAGGGCATTATTTGATCACATTTACTCAAATTAAGGCTTAAATGACCCCTTAAAACCGTAACACTTTTCGTCTCATCAGTACAGATGTCATATCCTTCCAATTCAGTGTCGTGATTGATATTAGTCATTTGGATTTCTTTTCATTGGGAATTGGTACGTTTCTTTGGTTATTCCATACATTCATTCGTCGAATGAATGTTATTCTATTCTTTGAGTCATGTTGGTTCGTGATAAGTTGGTACGGATTTTAATCCCTCCTTTACACACCAATTGGTTGTTGTGACATGTTGTGTGATATGATAGTATCGATGTTTTTCTATGATCTTAATTCGACCATTGTACGAATGAGTGATTCGTTGTGTTTTAGTGTCAAAACAATTTATCAAAAATACCAACAAAGTGAGGTCAATGTTATCGTGAGTGACAACAAGACGTAGAGAAATACAAGTAAACCTTTTAGGAAAAAGATTACCTCGTAAACTCGTGCAATGTGATATTTGTGAGACCGGGAAGTGATTTCCCGAGTCGTACCCCAACGAGGTGTGAATNGAATGAGTCTTTATGTTCTTCGCTTGGTTTGCAATGTATTGGCGTGAGTGTTCACTGGTATGAGTTAGCTTGATGATTATTGTGATTGAGGTAGTTTGTGGTAGAGAGGTAGAAGCTGATAAAGTTATTCATGGTTGTACTATAACGTTAGAGGGTATTTCTTTTATGGAATTTTTGATGTGGTGATAAGAATGAATTGGTTGACTAGGCATAAGGCTGAAGTAATATGCCATGAAAAGGTGGTTCGTATCCCTTTAGAGAATGGCGATGTACTACGAGTACAAGGGGTTAATTCTACATAGTCATTCCCTGTAGGGAACATCTGTGTGGTTGTTAAGAAGATGGATGGTTTGTTCAGGATGTGTATTGACTATCGGGAGTTGAACAAGTTAACGGTCAAGAATCGGTATTCATGGATTTGATGAATCGCGTGTGTAAGCTCTATTTGGATAAGTGTGTAGTTGTGTTCATCGACGATATCTTGATCTACTCTAAGACGAAGGAAGAGCATGGAGGACATTTGAAGTTGATACTTAGTTTGTTGAAGAATGAGAAGTTGTATGTCAAGTTATCGAAATGTGAGTTTTGGTTACAAGAGGTGCATTTTCTTGGACGTGTGGTGAATAGTGGAGGTGTACATGTGGATCCTAGTAATATTAATGCGGTCAAGAATTGGAAGGCTCCTACGACGCCGTCTGAGATACGTTCTTTCTTAGGATTGGATGGGTGCTGCAGAAGATTTTTAGCGAACTTTTCGAAGAATGCTAAACCCCTCACTTGGTTGACTTAGAAGAACAAGAAGTATGTTTGGGGAGAAGAACAGGAGATGGCTTCTCAGTCACTAAAGAATAGTTTGTGTAATACACCTATTCTAACGTTACTGTATGGGCCAGATGATTTTGTGTGTATTGTGTGCGTCGAATCAAGGTTTTGGGTGTGTACTAATGCAAAGAGGGAAAGTGATAGCCTATGCATCCCGACAACTCAAGACTCATGAGAAGAATTATACCACTCATGATCTAGAGCTTGGTGCGGTGGTGTTTGCTCTCAAAAATTGGAGACATTATTTGTGTGGCATGAAGAGTGTTGTTTACACTGATTGTAAGAGTCTTCAGCATATTTTACTCAGAAGGAGCTGAATATGTGCCAAAGAAGATGGATTAAATTTTTTAGTGATTATGATTGTGAGATTCGTTATCATCCTGGAAAAAGCGAATGTGGTGGCTAATGCGTAAATAGGAAGGAAAGGATTAAGCCTAAACGTGTGCGAGCTATGGGCATGATGTTGTAGTCAAGAATCAAGAGTTAGATATTGGCAGCGCAAGAGGAAGCTTTGAAGGATGAGAGCGCTATGGATGAGATGTTGTGTGGGATTAGATCAACAAATGGAGAGAAAAGAGGATGGTGGACTATATTTCCTAGATCTAATATAAGTTCCACTAGTAAAACATGTAAGAAGAATGATTGCGTGGTTTAGACCAGCTAATGGAAAGGAATGAATATGGAGGATGGTACTTTGTGGACCAGTTATTGGTTCCACTAGAAGGAGGCATAAGGACATCAAACATGCAAGGTATTTGATACATCCTAGAATGGATAAGACGTATTATTTCCTTAGCAAGAAATGTATTGAGGAGCAAGTATGAAGAGGAATACAAATGCCTTAGCAAGTATTTGATAAGCTAAAGGTGAAGGTTGGTATCAACAACTATTACGATGATGCAACAGCCAGAAATATTTGGGGATGTTGATGTAGAAAAGGTAGAGAGACGTGGAGTATCGTGTCAATCAGCTTATATCAAGATGAAATCCTTACTTCGCGATTGTGGTATGTATTTTATAGAGCTTTGAGAATGCGTATGTAGATGAGTACGACTTATCATTCTTAAACGAATGGACTAAGCGAGCATACAAATCAGGCGTTGAGTGGAATGCTGAGAGCGTGAGTGTGATTGATTTTGGAGGAATTTGGGGTATGCATTTACCCTTAGCTGAGTTCTCCCATAACAACAATTAATATTCTAGTATTGAGTATGTGCTGTTTGAGATAGTGTATGGAAGGAAGAGTAGATCACCTGTTCTATAGGCATAGGTTGGGACGAGCCAACTAATTAGTCCTGAAATGGAACGAGAGATTACGGATAAGGTTTGTAGATTTGAGAAAGGTTTAAGGCAACAAGAGATCGTCAAAAGAGTTATGCGGATAATTGCCGTAAGCCTTTGGAGTTTAATGTTGGTGATGTTTGTGATGTTGAAAGTGTCTCTTTGGAAAGGTTTTGTGCGTTTTGGCAAGAAAGGCAAGTTAGCACCGAGATATGTAGGATCGTTTGTGATTACAGAAAGGAGTGGACTTGTGGCTTATCGGTTGAAATTGCTTGAGGGGTTAAGTAGTGTGCATGATACGTTTCACGTATCTAATCTGAAGAAGTGTATGGCGGATGCTAGTTTACATGTGTCATTAGATGAGATTAAGGTTAACAGGACCCTTCGTTTTGTCGAGGAACCTGTTGAGATTATGGACTGAGTGATTAAGAGCTTAAGGGTAGTAAGATAGCATTGGTGAAGGTGCGATGGAATTCCAAGCGTGGTCCTGAGTTTACTTGGGAACGCGAGGATCGGATGAGATCTAAGCACTCAAGTTTGTTTTGCTAATGTGGTTGGTGGGTAGATCGTTTGTAGTTGGTTTTAGATCGAAGAAGTTAAATGCGGGGATATCGTACTTACATGTGAGAAGTCGTTTGGATCTTTGGTGTTATTGATCGGAGTAGTGTATTTACTTTCGTGTGTCGTTGGAGTATCGGGATATTTTCGATCGTGTGAATTCGGTTATCTAGTTGGTTCATATTTGGTGGTTCTTTCTCTGTGATTTTTATGTCATGGTAGAATCCCACATCGTCATAAGAATGGTTTACGCTTTATGGTTTTATGGTGTGGTTTATTCCTTTTAAATATCTATAGATTATCTTGATGTTAGTGATGAGACGAGTTGTTAAATCTCGGGACGCGATTTCCCTAAGTGGGGGATGATGTGACAACCGTGATTTTAGCAGATTGGTTTGACTATTAGTCTCGATTCATTTTGACTTTGTTTGGTGTGAATTAAGTGTTTATGTGGAGTATATGTGTGAGATAAGTATAATATAAGTATGATTAGTAGGAATATGGTACTAAATCCCTTTGCGTGTATGGTTATTGAGATGATTTGTGTGGTGTTGAGTTTGGTAAATTCATTTTTGAACACCTTTTTGGTGTAGAAGTGAATTATATAGTTTTGGTGTTTTGCGGTTATGCGTAACTAGTCTTCGTTCAAGTAATTGAGCGTTAGTAAGTTACGAGGATATTATTTTCATGGGTTATGTTTATAAAAGAGTGTGAAATTCTATTTTTGGAAACTTTGTTTTGGAAATGATTATTTTCCGGTTTGTCGTAAAACTAAGATTTATCGCGTAAGACGTTAGGTTTTGTTTTGAGAGTTTATAAAATATGAAAAGTATAAGGTTTTGAGTGTAGTAATTAAGTTTAATAAAACAAATATAAAATATATATGTGTATACATAAAATCGGCCAAAGGGTTTAAAAAGGGAAAAAGGAAACCCAATTGTAGCCCACCAGGAATCCTAGTCCAACTCAAACAAGCCCAACCCATACCCTTATAAACCTAAACCCACGACCCAAACACCCTTTTTCCTGCAAAATTTGATCGACCACAAGAGGAGGAGAATAGAAAAATTAGGGTTCTGCTTTTGAAGCTAAAAATCAAGAGTAAGGTATATTTTCGATGCTAGTTTTCATTCAATTGATGTTTTAATGATATAATTCGTGTAATATAATTATGATGGAATTAAGGTTTATAAGTTTCTTTAAAATAATGGTGTTAAACATGTTAGGATCATTAATTGATAATGGTATGAGGTTTGGTTAAGCGAATAGAGCGTAAAACACGTTAGTTTGCAAGTTAGGGTTTGGACAGAAAGTTAGGGCTGTAAAGATATGAAGTTATTTAATAGATGGTCATGAGTTTGATCACGAATTTTAACTCTAAATTGTAGTTCAAAGAAATAGATTTCCAAAAAGTCCAACGACGATTAATTTCAAGGTAGGGAAGTTAGTCTTTTGATTTTTACGAGATAAGGTTTCAAAGCTGTTAAATCGGGACAGAATTTGGGTAAAAGTTTGATGGTGCTTAGTTGATGAAAAAGTGTTATTAAGGTTATCCCTTTTGGAAAAGTTAAGTTTTAGGTTATGTTAAACTCCCACGAAAAGGATTTGCGATAAAAAGTTGTGTAAGTATTTTTATAATATCAAAAACTTTTGGTGTGCGTTCAGATCCGAATCTGGATAGTTAACAAGTTTGATTTTCTTATGGGTACTTGTGTATGTTATTAAACCATGGGCTTCTGGGATTAGCTTGTATACTTATGAGAGACCATGGGGAATTTTTTGTGTGAGTTTTTAAGCTTGTTTGGTCATTATTTTATGTAGGTGAAAGTACCCTAAAATTCTGCGTTTTCTGAGTTTATGAGTGCAATGGATTTAGTGAGTGTTATTGATTGTTAGTGTTTAGTATGGAGTCTAGGAGATCCATGGTGGATCATATGAACCTTAGACCTCCATCATATGAATATTACATGGGTTATAGCTTTTAGCTTTGCTATATGTAATGTGTATCTTTTTGTGTGTTGTTAGATTGTGATTGTGAATTGTTGGAAGCTGCAGAGTTAAGGTGAGTTCATAGTCCCATACTTTTTACTTTGTTTTAAACTTGGGATGGGAATGATGCTTGTCTTAAATGTTTTGAGTTACTGTGATTATGTGTGTTTAAAGAGCTTGGACTTATAATGTTATTGTATGAATGCTATATGTGATGGTAATGCGATGTGGTAAATGTTGTGTGATAATGTTGTGTGGTCCAATTGGGGGGGAGCACCCAATTGGAGAGTAATGCTCCTACTCGTTATTGTGATGTGGATATATACGTGATTCAATTGGGAGGATGCTTATCCTGTTGCTCGCGCATGCGACCTAATTGATGCCAATATTGGAGCGGGGGTCACGTTCCGGCCCGGAGGGGCACGTTCCGTCCCATTGGTTGCCTTTGTTGTGTGTGAATACATGTTAGCTTATATGATAACTTTATATTATTTGTCCAGCAATGTTTTATAATCACAGAGAACTGGTTGCCTCGAGTGTGAATGTATGTCTTAAACCTATGAATCTCACCAACATTATGTTGACGTTTTAAGCATCATTTTCAGGTGAGCATTCTAAGGATAAGATAGAAGGAAGTGACTAGAAGAGACTTTAGTTGCATTTGAGACTGAAATATCTATATGTTTGGATTATGAATATGTTTAATTTTGTTGAAGATACCTTTGAAGGTTTGTTTTGGTTGTTTTAATTTGGGGTATTGTTACACCACTTTGTGTTTGTACTTTGCTCTATTTATGTGCATGTAGTATTTCTCTATTTTGACACCAGGTGTTGTGATGATATCCATGATGTTACACGCTCGCGTTTCCGCCTTGGCGGGTTGTGACAGATTGGTATCAGAGCCTTGGTTATAGAGAATTAGGTGGTTTAACCTAGACTATAACCTACGAGTACCTCATATAGTTGCATTTAGGACCTATGTGTATGTATAGTATCTTACATGTCTATTTTCCTAATATATGAGATTTTTGTTTGAGTTTTTGGACGTCCGATGTTTCTCGATATTTAGTTTTGTATATGCCATTGTTTTAGTATGGCATCTCCAGCACGTAGCAAGTTTCGTTGGACTACTGTTGTCGCTACGAGTTGCAAGAGAGTTGGTAGGATGAAGCGGGTCAACAGAAGGACCCTAGTTCCTACTAGCAGGCTTCCATATGCGATTGAAGAGAAGTTAACCTTAGAGGATATGGATGGAAAGTGTTTTGACTTAAAGCCCGTTTGTAAAGAAACCAATATTTTACGCCCATTAAATGAGTTTGCCATAATAGCAAAATACGACTTATTGATGGGAAAGATACTCTTGTGGATGATGATGGTCATCCTATTCCGTCTACCTCTTCCACTAAGAGGGCAAACCCATTTTCAAAGGTAGGTGAGGTTGTGGTTTCTGATAGTGATGATGATGAGGTTCTTAACACGTTTGACGAATCAGGAAATCTTTTTGGTGGTGGTCAAGAGCGTAACGATGAGTTTGATGACTATGATGATTATTCGAAGCAAATTTACGATCATCCAGGGAATTTGGATGCTCTTAATGCCATGTAAGGCTTTAATCTCCAAGGTCGTAGGAAGTAGTTTATATTTTTGTCAGAGTCTTTTGTTATCATGTGGTTAGTGGTTTTGGTTTCTTGTTTAGAAAATAGGAAGTATCTTGTTATGTAAGCTTTTCGCCTATGTAATGGGCTGAGATATGGGATCCACCCATATCCGTTGTACTTAAATGCTTTTTAGAGTAATATATTTACCGGGTCGTTGACCTTTTACCCAAAAAAAAGACATATTAAAAATATCACATTGAGTAATTAATAAAACGGAAAAAATACATAATTTTGACTTAAAGCCCGTTTGTAAATTATAATATCAATTAAAAAAGTTGATTTTTAAATATAAGCAAAAGTTCAAACTTTTATCGAAAAACAAAACCGGTGCATTTAATGTGAAGTATATACAACATCGAGATGGAAGTGCAAGGCTTGCCGGAATTGATCACATGATATTTAGTAATTAGTATAGAATTAAAAGTCGGTTATTGATTGAGATCAAGTTGAAAAGGTTGCAAGAATAATTGATAATTTAACCTAATGCAATATATATAGATATATATATTATGTTAATTCATTTTCATATACAAGTAATTTACATGTGTTTTCTATTGATGTAGCTCACATGTGCGAATTGATTTAAGAAATAGTGCACGAGCATGTATGTAAAGCAACATTTAAATGGTTAAATTATACTTTTTAGCGTGATTAGTTTACGTAAGCATGCAACTTGAATAATGAATATAAAAGAAAACGTATATTATTTTTGCTCGAAGCCATTTGTAAATTTAAAAAAAATTAAGTTTAAGCATAATAGTGGAGTCCAAAGGTTTTAGGAATTATTGATAGTGCGTTAATTAATATTCATTTGGTTAGCTATTTAGAATTGGTTGATAAAATTTATTAATATTAGTTAGACTTCAATGTTAAAAATAGCACATTGAGTAATGAATAGAAATGAAAAATGCATAATTTTGACTTAAAGCCATTTGTAAATTATAATATCAAATAAATAGTTTAGTTTTAAACATAAGCAAAAGTTCAAACTTTTATCGAAAAACAAAACCGGTGCATTTAATGTGAATTATATACAACATCGAGATGGAAGTACAAGGGTTGCCGGAATTGATCACATGATATTTAGTAATCAGTATAGAATTAAAAGTCGGTTATGGATTGACATTAAGTTGAAAAGGTTGTAAAAATAATTGATGATTTAACCTAATGCAATATATATAGATATATGTATTATGTTATTGCAGTTTAATATACAAGTAATTTATATGTATTTTCTATTGATGTAGCTCACATGTGCGAATTGATTCAAGAAATAGTGCATGAGCATGTATGTAAACCAACATTTAAATGGTTAAATGATACTTTTTAGCGTGATTAGTTTATATAAGCATGCAACTTGTAATGAATATAAAAGAAAAAGTATATTATTTTTGCTCGAACACATTTGTAAATTAAAAAAAAATAAGTTTAAGACATAATAGTGGAGTCCAAAGGTCTTAGGAATTATTGATAATGTGTTAATTAATATTCATTTGGTTAACTATTTAGAATTGGTTTATTGATAAACTTTATTAATATTAGTTAGACAACAAAATACGACATATTAAAAATATCACATTGAGTAATGAATAGAAATGAAAAAATACATAATTTTGACTTAAAGCCGTTTGTAAATTATAATATCAAATAAAAAAGTTGAGTTTTAAACATAAGAAAAAGTTCAAACTTTTATCGAAAAACAAAACCAGTGCATTTAATGCGAAGTATATACAACATCGAGATGGAAGTGCAAGGATTGTCGGAATTGATCACATGATATTTATTAATTAGTATAGAATTAAAAGTCGGTTATGGATTGAGATAAAGTTGAAAAGGTTGCAAGAATAATTTATGATTTAATATAATTCAATATATATATATATATATATATATATATATATATATATATATATATATATATATATATATATATATATATATATATATATATATATATATATATATATGCATATACAAGTAATTTACATGTGTTTTCTATTGATGTAGCTCACATGTGCGAATTGATTTAAGAAATATTGCACGAGCATGTATGTAAAGCAACATTTAAATAGTTAAATGATACTTTTTAGCGTGATTAGTTTATGTGAGCATGCAACTTGAATAATGAATATAAAAGAAAAAGTATATTATTTTTGCTCGAACCCATTTGTAAATTAAAAAATAATAATAATAAGTTTAAGACATAATAGTGGAGTCCAGCGGTTTTAGGAATTATTAATAGTGTGTTAATTAATATTTATTTGGTTAGCTATTTAGAATTGGTTTATTGATAAATTTATTAATATTAGTTAGACTTTAATGTTAAAAATAGCATATTGAGTAATGAATAAAAAGAAAAAAAAATACATAATTTTGACTTAAAGCCGTTTGTAAATTATAATATAAAATAAAAAAGTTGAGTTTTAAACATATTTAAAAGTTCAAACTTTTATCAAAAAAACAAAACCGATGCATTTTATGTGAAGTATATACAAGATCGAGATGGAAGTGCAAGGGTTGCTGGAATTGATCACATGATATTTAGTAATTAGTACATAATTAAAAGTCGGTTATGGATTGAGATAAAGTTGAAAAGGTTGCGAGAATAAGTTATGATTTAACCTAATGCAGTATATATAGATATATGTATTATGTTAATGCATTTTCATATACAAGTAATTTACATGTGTTTTCTATTGATGTAGCTCACATGTGCGAATTGATTCAAGAAATTGTACACGAGCATGTATGTAAAGCAACATTTAAATGGTTAAATGATACTTTTTAGCGTGGTTAGTTTATGTAAGCATGCAACTTGAATAATGAATATAAAAGAAAAAGTATATTATTTTTGCTCGAACCCATTTGTAAATTAAAAAAAAAAATTATGTTTATGACATAATAATGGAGTCCAAATGTTTTAGGAATTATTAATAGTGTGTTAATTAATATTCATTTGGTTAGCTATTTAGAATTGAGTCACAACTTAATAACCAAAAGCCCATTTATAAAATACAACACCACAAAACCAAAACAACATCAAATATTTTTAAATTTTTATGCAAGAAAGTCAAAACGTTACATACAACATGCTAAACAATAATTAAGTATACACTCGACAATACACAGAAAAAATAAGCGATAGCCTGTGCATAGCACGGGTTCTGAATACGATAGCCCGTGCGTATCACGGGATCTGAATGCCTCGTAATTTGTAATTTAAAAATCACATCCCTTAAGTGCACTCATCATTCACTGGATATCAAACGTCTAACAGAAGCGTTGTATATGTTTAACATATAACGGAGTACTATACAAGTTGATATAATTATTAGTGATCATAATGACCCAAAATTCGATTAATAATAATTCATAACTGATGTCAATATGTTTCAATGATTTCGAAGACGTTGTAGTTTACTTTGTAGTATTTTGGTCGTCATGATTTGTGTAAACCTTCATTTTGTAATTATTTTAGAAGAGACATATTTAATCTTTAGTTTTGCATGCATGTCATTATTGTGCCTGTTTTTTTGTCTAACTTTTTAAAATTGTCGCAAAAAAGAAGTGTTATT
The DNA here is from genome assembly GCA_014162995.1 of Artemisia annua. Taxonomy (NCBI): domain Eukaryota; kingdom Viridiplantae; phylum Streptophyta; class Magnoliopsida; order Asterales; family Asteraceae; genus Artemisia; species Artemisia annua. The sequence continues at coordinate 204,614 of LBNU01014093.1, read as the reverse complement.
TGTGTTGTGTTAAAATAGCCCCTTTTGGGCTAAATATTTTTTGTTATATAAACCCTAAAATATACATGGATGATGACTTAGATTGATAGCGAACTTGAAAAATATTTCTAAATGTACGGATGAGACTTATTTTCAAGTTATATCGGAAAAGTTAGCCTTTACTCAAATGTACGCACTTAACCGAGGTATAATTGTAACCATTTCCGACCATTTTGAGCTACCCGGCCATAAATGTATAACTTGTCAGGTTTGAATGCTAGACCTTTTATAAAGAGGTTAAGTGATCTACCATTGGCAATGGTGGTTTTAGGTGGATAGCATTTGTGTTTAACCAAAATCCTTTAATTTGCATGATTATTATGTAATTAATGATGTACTAATAGTGTAACTTGTGATACTTACAAGAATAAGATAACATAGACGAAATTGAAAATCTAAATAAAGATAGATTTAGTTCGTAATCTTGGTGGTTGCAAATAAACCACTTCATTTTGCTGTCTTACATTGGTAATAAGTTAAGATTACCCAAAAGACTAAACAAATTTAAGTAATAATCACACCATCAACTCATTCTAGTGTGTGCATAACCTAATCCATTCATAGTATAGGAACTATTGGAGGCCAATATACGCCAAAATTGAAGCATGTTCACATATAAATCATTTACTGTATTGGTGTTTGGTTTATACTAGGCTTCAATCACCATGACACATTAAGTTTAAGCATTTTTTGTTATCTATATAGTTAACAGCTTTGTGTAAATGTAACCGTACGCATAGATGTGTATACAACGTACGGTGCGTGTAATTCGTTAATGTGCAAGTACACTTAGAAAAGGCGAAGTAATAAAATCGGGTTGGAACTTAATGCACAAAGAAACTTCAACGGAGACATATTTTCTTTATTGTCATGGATTGTTATTCGAAAAGTTACACATAAAAACTCCAACTTTTTTATTCTTGGGGATGAAGGACCATACTTGCATGACACATGATCATGCATCGGACCAAGTTACTGGAGCTTCACCCCATAGGCTCTTAGGCACGCCAAGGGCCTTCCAAACGGCAACAGAAGCGTCAACAATATCTTTACATTCGCACTCATCTACCACCTTAGCTTGTACACTTCTATCATTGTAGTATATATTAATATACTTACCGCATCTTTGTCCATTAGCGTACCACTCTGTGGCCAATGCTACAATTGGCGTATCGTTTGAGTGGTACTTTCCGTCACACTCCGATGGGCCACTACTACCACTTCCACCGTGCTCAAAGTTGTTCATCGTTAAAGTCGCCTTTATACCACCAGATTGAGCATTGGTGCGAGAAACAAACAATGTAACAAGTAGACAAAAGAGAACGAAGGAAAGTGTGGATTGCTTCATTTAATTTTATCTTTCTTTGTTTTCGTTTATGTTGTTGATGAGATGGTGTGAAGAAATTGGCATGCGATAAATGCAATATATAGTGATAGAGTTTTTGTCTTGGGCTAATATAGTAAACTTTAGTAAACTTTTTAGGGTGTGTACGTAAGTTAATCAATAGTTCATTACAATGTTCATATTATTTTATTTAATTTTTCAACGGTGATTTTATTATAACCTTAGCAAGTAGTTGGAATAAATTACAAACTTACGTGTCTATGATTATATTATTATTAACAAAATCTAAATTAAAATATTATATGTCAAACAAACTAACGAAAGTTAAGATCAAGAATCTCTGTTATTTTATTTGTGTTTTTGATGCTATGACCTTTTTTAAAATGAACATTGATACATCCACATACAATTTACAAAAACAAATCCACACAAGGAGGTGACAACATGTGATTGGTGTATTTTAATACACTTTCTCCCTCTTCTCTTTCATCAAACCAATCACATGTTGCCACCTTCTTTATGTGGATTTGTTTTTGTAAATTGTATGTGGATGTAGCAATCCTCTTTTAAAATAACATAAATTTACGTCTCAATTGAGAGAGAGAGAGAGAGAAAAAAAAAACAAAAAAAAACAAAAAAAAAAAAAAAAAAAAAAAAAAAAAAAAAAAAAAAAAAAAAAAAAACAAAAAAAAACATTTTAGATGGCACCACCTAGCCACATATATTCCAACGAAATTCGGCAGTCACCACCACGATTTTCATATTTTCCATATCCAGAAGGACGACAGTGCATACAGCAAGTCGATTGGGGATTTTAGAAGGCTAATTCATTTGATTATTGTATACTTCGTAGTTTTAGTTTTTGATTTTCGGAGGCTGATACTCTTTTTGTTGTTTAATTGTTGGTTTTGTAATGATATAAATATATCCAACAATTAATTTCAAGAGGAGATGATAAGGTTTGTCATTTCACTTGTTTAAGATGCATTTAACAAAAACTAACGGAGTTAACAAAAAACGGTGTGGATCCATAAAATACACAAACCAAAGTGGTATGACCCGGGAAAAAAAATTATAGTTATTAAATCCGCAAATCCGACGACCACAAGGATCATTTATTTAGTTAATGCTTACTAAAAAATATTGATGATAATGAAAGTTTACTAAATTCGGAAATTTCGTATATACTAATTAAAGTATCTGACTCTAACCTTCTAAAGTATTTAACCGAAGAAAAAAAAAAAAACAAAAAACACAACTCAGTAACTTAGACGACACAACATCGCAAAAGTTGAGTAACTTATGCTGACGATAAAGCTTGACGTTGGACAAAGTAATAACTCATCTCCCGGTTTACCGGTCATCGTGGGGTAATCTCCGATGAACACATTTATGGTTTTGAGTAACCTAAATGTCAAAACCCGTGATAGGTTCAGTAACCCATTTTGAACAAAAAAAAGTTGAGGTAACTTAGGTATCTCTCTCC
>LBNU01014093.1:184875-201703 GCA_014162995.1 Artemisia annua | reverse complement strand
TTTTTAATTGGGGTTACTAATATATATTTGACAACTGCAAAAATCATCCATGTGGTTTGTAAAAATTTGCAAGAATCATCCTTATCTCAAACGTTCAGCATTAAACATCCCTAAGTCCACAAACGTTCAGCAATAATCATCGTTGAGCACTAACGTCGTTAGTTTTACCCGTTAAGTTTTAAAATAATATTTGCACTGTTAATCCTCTTTTTTTAAAATGAATTATATGTTTTCGTCTGTTTTTACATTTCGTCCGGTTTTACGTTTTCATCTATTTTTTTTACGTTTTGTCTGTTTTTATCCATTTTTTACGGTTTTGTCCGTTTTTTGTTACGTTTTCATCCGTTTTTTCACATTCTTGTCAGTTTTACGTTCTTTTCCGTTTTTTAACGTTCCCGTCCATTTTTTTACGTTGTCGTCCGTTTTTTAACGTTCTCGTCCATTTTTTTTCGTTTTCGTCTGTTTTTTTACGTTTTTGTTCGTTTTTATCTATTTCTTTACGCTTTTATCTGTTGTTTACTTATTCGTCCGTCTTTTTACGTTTTTGTTCGTTTTTTACATTCTCGTCTGTTTTTGTAACACCCCCAAAAATTCATACAGCGGAAGACTTACGAGCTTTCGAGGTGTTACGATGGTTGGTATCTCAACCCAAGATATATAAGAACGAGATAAAGTAAACATTAATAAAACATCCTCAAACAAGGTTTTTAAGTTTACATCATCCCAAATTATCCATGATAAGGCCCAAAAGTAGTAAATATAGGTCCACAAATACATATCAGAGTTTTAGAAAATATGATCCTTAACCATCTTGCCAATGCCAAGCCTCCAATCCAAGCATCCCATCATATTCCTTAATTACCTGAGAAAACGTGCTAAAAGTCAGCTTTCACTGGTGAGATCATAGGTTTAGACTCATTAACCAAATTTCCAAGTGGACATATACGCAAAACTCTTGCTAGCTAGACTATGCCTCAAATAATCCTGCGGATACCTTCCGCTAATCAAAACACTATAGGTGCACACTACAGTCATCCTAAGGGAGCCTTGCGACCACCTTAGGGATTCACTTAATATCATCCTAAAGGAGCCATGCTACGACTTTAGGGATTCACCAAATCAATATCATCCTAAGGGAGCCAAACTTAGGGATTCACCAAAACAATATCATCCTAAGGGAGCCAACCTTAGGGATTCACCAAAACAATATCATCCTAAGGGAGCCAACCTTAGGGATTCACCAAAACAATATCATCCTAAGGGAGCCAACCTTAGGGATTCACCAAAGCATCTTAGTCTATACGCATAGCAAGTTTTATATAAATAAAAGCGATAATAGTCCACATAAAACAATTTGCACGTTTCTCACCCCAAGTATTGAAAACAAAGTTCAAGAGTAAAAGTGGGGCTATGAATCACCTCAAGTCCAGAAATCAGCAAAAGAAAACGGTGGTGATAAGACGTATCTCAACTCAAAAGACAGCAACTACGGACTCGGCACTTCCTAACAATATGAACTCATTTTAGTCTCGAAGCTTATAAATCGAATATTCCCAATCCCCAAAAGTATTCCTTTTTACTTTACAAAAGTCCATTTCTCGTATTGTTTAAATGTTTGTTTGGTGTTTGGTATCCGTTGGGTTGACACAACTCAAAAGGGAAGTCACGCCTAAAAGACGTGATGATAAATTCTATTGGTTCAATATTAGCCTAATATATTATTTAAATAAATTACCGAAGTCTACCAAATCCGTCGATATGGTACCCTTCGATAATCTATTTACCTAACATATTATTCCAATATTACACCCAAAATCTAATTCACATAGCACGTATGATACTATATGGTATATATTCTAAATTTACTAAGTTTCCTAAATACTTCGTCAAACTTACCAAATTCGTCAATTTAATAAATCTCAAGAGATATTTAGTAACTCGTAAACCTCGTACACATACCACAACCTATGGGCGTCGTAGGATACAATATCCATTATTATACTCCTTTTATATAACCAAACAAATCCTATTTAACCCGTCGATTAAATAAGTTACGTGGTTATAGAAAACGAACATAGTAACTTCACATATCCGTGACAGGCACAAACGTCGCAACATAAATGATATGGTCCACTTAGACTCAAGTAACCTCGATCCCGTATAACTCGTTAGTTTTTCCGTTTTGTTTCATTAGAAGAAAGTATCCTATTAATTAAAATCATTCAACGTTACTATTCTATCGACGTGTATAATTACTTAACCATAATAACGTCCTCGACATTTATTATACTACTTTTATAGTATAATATATATTGCTACGTTATTATAATATTACTCGTGATCGTCTTATTTTAATATACGCACGTATATAATTATATACACGTTTTCACGTCTATATATTTATATAAACGACTATATTATTAATAATAGTATTACGAGCGTGATTATTTACGCGATCATTATTTAATCGAGTCATACGTGATGGTCACATGTCCGAGTCATTACTCTCGGCTCATTGTCCAAGTCCAAGTGTCACGGCGTTTTGCCGAAACCATTCGTTGACTAGAAAGTCAACGTGATTTCGTTGCGCCAAACCAATGTCCAATAAATCCACATCTTCACATTCCCATTAAGTACACTTCGACTAACAATACCACGGGTCGACCTACCAAGTCAAACCCGGTCAAAAATTGTCAAAATGAGGCTCGTGGGCCCCACCCGAGACCTTTAGGGTCTCGGCTAGCTCATAAGAGCTCGAACCAAACCAAACCGAGCCCTTTGGGGTCGTCGGTCGTGAGCCAAACCACATGAAACGGGGTTCTAACCCTTCAAATCATAATATCAACAATCCCATATAACCAAAAACCAAAACCAACTACTAAACCCATCTAAAACCGACGAGTTCAAGGAAGAAAAACCAAGCCGAGAGCTTTAGCTCTCGGTCACCCAACTCGAACCAACAACAAATCCAAAAATCCGGATACCAACTTCTTTTTAACCAAAATAAATCAAAACCCAACTAGTTTCTTGTGTTTTACTCACGAATCACAAGAAGAACTAAATTCGTGACCCACGAGTCACGTTTTTAGCTCAAACACGAGTCAAAACTCGTCTCACCTTCGATGTGAACGACCATAACGTGACAAGGCTTCGAAAACAAGAACAAGGGTGACGGTTTTCGCGAATTACGAGGCGAAAATTGTGGGTTTGGGGCGCGTTTAGTAGTAGATCGAGAAGAGGGGTTGATGGGGGTTCGAATGGTGGTGGCGGTGGAGTTTGGTGGTCGGCGGTGGCGACGGCGTGAGTATGGTTACCGGCGGCGACAAGAGAGAAAAAGGAGAAGAGTGGTGTTGGTGATGTTATGAATGAGGCTAGGGTTAGGGGTGGGTATTATACCCGAATTTTGCAATTTAGTCCCTAGAGTCCCATGTTTCCAAAATGAACCCCAATAACTTCTAGTTTAGGTAGATTTTATTAACCGGTCTCCCGTAACACGCTTATTTATTTTCAAAAATAATAAACGTTGCCGAAATATATTTTTAATAAGTCACCATTTACTCCCAAAACACTTCTCGACTCATATAAAAAGTAAAACGTTCACTTATCGTTCAAACACGACTATTATTCAAAAGCTTTTAACTCGTTAGGTTTTTCTAGTGCCGGAGTCAACGTAGTGCCTAATAATGATTTCAAAAATAATTCTCCACCTATATCCATATCAATTTCATAATTTCCAATTCATAATTCATAGAACATCGAATTTCAAATCCATGATACACAGTTTACCAATATATCGTAAGTAAACTTTCAAATATTCCAAATTCATCAAATTTAAAGTAATGCGGGTTTTTAAATAGATCCCTAATTTACCAGTTGTCACAGTTTTTTCCGTTTCTAGTCTGTTTTTTTGTTTTTGCCCGTTTTTTTACGTTTTTATCCTTTTTTAACGTTTTCGTCCGTTTTTATTCTTTTCTATGCACTTTTGTCTGTTTTTTTTAATATTTTGGTCCATTTTTATCCGTTTCTATACGCTTTGTCAGCTTTTTTACGTTTTTATGTTTTCAAAGATTGTGAGCTGATAAATTGAACACCATATAAGTTTTTATATACATTTTTATATATGTTATTATAAAAACTTTCTTATCAAATTTTTTTATACACGTTATTATATACCTTTTTTATACGTTTTTATATAAGTTTTTATGATGTGGTGTTGAGATGTTTGGTGAGTGAGGGTGTTTTTTATGTGACTTATAAGGGTAGCCTAACTTAACAAAGTTCAATAACTTATTTGTACCAAACTTTAGTAACTTAGGTGAACAAATTCGTAAAGTTCAGTAACTTAGGTGAACAAGTTCGCAAAGTTCAGTAACTTATTTGTATAATTAAAATATAAAACTCAGCTGCCAGCGTGGCATGCCACCGGTTATAACAAGTGCAAAATAGTTGGGTCACTATTTTGCCCGGTAACGATAGTCCAGTAACCCATTTGCACAAAAAAAAGTTGGGTAACTTAGGTGCACAAAAACACAAAGTTGGGTAACCTATTTGATATAAAACCCTTTAAATTATTATTAGAAATAAATCACATCGTTTATTATGATTGTTTGTGGAATGACAATCAAAGTCTCGTGACAAAGTGTAGTGATCTCCTCACTTTCTTAAACATAAACCAAAGTTATGTGTTTAAGTAAGACTTAGGTGGTGTTTGTTTTTCATTAAGAGGCTCTTAACAGCCTCTTAATCTGAACCGTTCAGACACGGTAAGACATTTTGGTCGTTCAGACCGTTTGATTTTCTTTTCCCGTTCAGACGCGTTCAGATGCAGTAAGATCTTAATGGTCTAGACTTGAGAGGGGTGTCTGAATGCCTCTTGTTGCCTCTTGCTGACACAATAAAAAACCAAAAAAAAGTAGTACAAGCAAGCAAATGTGCGGTTCAAACATGAGTTTTTTTTTTTNACGGTAAGACATTTTGGTCGTTCAGACCGTTTGATTTTCTTTTCCCGTTCAGACGCGTTCAGATGCAGTAAGATCTTAATGGTCTAGACTTGAGAGGGGTGTCTGAATGCCTCTTGTTGCCTCTTGCTGACACAATAAAAAACCAAAAAAAAGTAGTACAAGCAAGCAAATGTGCGGTTCAAACATGAGTTTTTTTTTTTTTTTTCCGTTCAGATGCGGTCAGATTCAGACATTTACTCCTCAGATTCAGATTCAGATGTGCGGTTCAGATTCAGATTCAGAACCTCTTAAAAAACAAACACCACCTTATGCTATAGATCGAATAAGCTCAAGGACCTAGTTCTAGGTGAAGTAAATACTCTCGTAAATGCTAAAACATTAATTGTACGAAATAAAACATTTACTTCCTTACAACATTTTCTTTTATAACTAAAGTTGAGGTGTTTGTAAAAGTTTCTTTGATCATTATGCAAGTTTAGGGATTCATATATATACCTTAAGTGATTCTCGACAAATGATAACTTAAGTTTAAAATTTGTTTACTTGGTCTTTTAATTAACACGTATATATTTGTCATTAGCAAAAGGTAAAAAAAATCGTTAAATAGAAATAATGTTTTCATGAGATTATTTGTATTAACATAATCATAAGACTAATCTGATTTACGTAATAATCACACCAGCAACTCAATCTAGTCTGTCAATAGTCTAGTCCATTCTTAGTGTAAGAATTAGGAGGTCGGTACGCCAAGATTTGAATCATGGTCGGGTATATATAAATCATTCACCGTATTAGTGTTTCGTTTAAATACTAGGATTTAGTACCAATGTACCATCAATCACCATGACGCTCTAAGATCAAGTATCTTTTTGTAATCTGTGTCTATCAAAAAATCATGCTCATCCGCAGTCAACATATGCCCTTGCTCTTCCTTTGTAGCCAATAACATCTTCTTCCTGAAGTACCCTTGGTTGCGAACTTTCCCATTTGGAAAATCCTTAGAAAATGACCTTGTTGTCCACATCCAAAGCATTTGGGTTGCACAATTTCTTTCCCTTTATCAAGCCTGTCCAGCCTCACACCTCCCTTCCTTGTAACTTCATTTCTTGGTTTTAAATCTTGACGTTTGTTTACTACAGTAGAAGCTGATGTAGTACGAAGACTGTTGATGGTTGGTTTCTTGTAAAAGGAATTCTGATTTGCTTTCCATGTAAAGCCATGTTTTGAAGAATTTCATCAAATGCTTAAGAAGACTGTTTAGATTCTATAGGTTCTGTTTCTTCAGTATCAGATGGTAGTTATACTGACACTGTCTTTTTTTTCTTGGAAGAAGAAGAGTTGTAAGAGTTTTGTAACACCCCCAAAATCTGGTTTAGCGGAAGCATGCATGTTTGGGTGCTACTAAACTGGTATCACAACACAAAGTATAGATGAACAGATTTACCATTAGAAACTTCATAATCAAAAGTATTATGTTTACATCATTTGAAAATAGTGTGAAAATACAGGCCCATAATAGTAAAGCAGTCCCAAATACATCATAGTCATTTATAACCATGCCATGCCATGCCATGCCAAAAGCCTTCAACAGTTAGCCATCGCCTTAACCCTGAAAATACATGCTAAAAAGTGTCAACACGAGGTTGGTGAGTTCATAGGTTTGTAGACAAGTATTGCGAGTTCAAAAAAAGGGCTTTGCGATCATTGTGTCATCCACAATGTCGTGAAAAACAAAGTTTACCTTTAAAGGAATAGTAATGTGGACCACAAGATTTTCAAGAGTGAACATTATAACAAAACCATGTAAAAAGTGTTATCATTGCCCTAAGTTCGTATCACCGAAACCATAGATCTTCTAGTTAACTGCCCTAACTGAGCAAACAAGTAGGTGTCTATCCGAGCACCCAAAGTAGGTATCAACATACCCAAATAAAGTAGGTGTCTATCCGAGCACCCAAGGTAGGTATCAACGTACCCAAATAAAGTAGGTGGTTACGCACCCAAGCAAAGTAGGCATCTATGTACCCAAGTAAAGTAGGTGTCTATCCGAGCACCCAAAGTAGGTATCAGCGTACCCAAATAAAGTAGGTGGTTACGCACCCAAGATTCTACATAGTTATCGGTTTCTAACTTAGGCAATCTGAAAACAATTCAAAATTCTGCACTTGTGTCCATGAGAAAATAATCAAGTATGTAACAGGTAAACACATAATGCTTTCAAATAACCAAATCAAGTATTTCAGCCATGCAGCAAAGTTTGAGTATACAATTTACGTATCCAAATAAACAAGCATTGAGTTTGGTTAAAAACGAGCATGTATTCTCCCCCAAAACAGTTATAAAACAAGTAAAAGTAGGGGCCATGAACTCACCTTAGATGAATTGTTAGTATCGGAAATAGTGATGTGGCACGCAAAACGAGGTAAACCCCTGGTCACGACCTAATTAAATATTAACGTGTCTTAAGTCGTAAACATGATATGCATGTCATGCAAATGCATTTTATAAGTTTTATCACCAATATACGTTTGCGTTTAAGTTTTGCAAGTAAAAAAAAAATGATTTATTCGAAAGTTTTCCAAAAAAAATAGTTTTAAAAAAATTAAAAAGTGAGTTTTTGCTCAAATTCTCCCGACTGTATCTCCCTCGCTACTTGACCTCGGGTTCTGATTCAACTTCCTACTTCTAGTGGTCCAGCCCGTCAACAAGTTTCGTGTTTGGTGGTATCTCCCAAACGGGTCGTAAGATGGTTAAAAACAGTTTCAAAATGGCTGGGTCAGACACGTTTTTAAATTAGTTGCTGATGGGATTCTCAAAAACGATTGTTGGGCAAAGTTTAGCATGTCGTAACTTTCTCGTTAGAGCTCGGTTTTACATGATTCAAATTGCTATTTCTAGGTGGTTACGTTGACTACATTTTTCATAATTATCACGGTCCATTATAACTAGCATAGGGTACCTATAATCGAGCCTTAATATGGTCCAACACCCACGTTTTATAACAAATTTTAGTTTTCTGTATTTAATTTCTAAATGTCGAGGTTACTTTCGATTATCCTAGGTCTCGACTATATTTAACTAATATTGTTATATTTAGATATATAGTGGTCAAGGTTTTCACAACAAAACAAGTTTGTGGTGTGAAACCAAACACCAGATAGTTGAACACATTTTTGAAAAATATGGCTTTTGGACATGTACACTCCCGCGAGCCTTATATTCTGAACATGTTACATTCTTCAATGTATTTGAGTGTGGTAACAAGTTTTTTTTAACAACCCATCAAATTCTAGTGGTGAACACCAATGTAACACAAATCAGGTGCTTTTCACTTTTCGAACAAAAAAAAAGAAAGGTTTTTCGAACATGAACCCTTCTACAAGCTCAAGGTTTTGAACATATTATAGTAATATAATTATTTAGGAGTGTAATAACAAGGTTTTTACCAACAAACTTATTTTGAGCCGCGAGTTGCAAAAAGAAAAGTTGTACATCAGGTAGTTTACCCGAAAAGTTCAAAACAAGATTTTTGAAGTACAAACGCATATAGGTGATATATATTTCGTGCATGCATGATATATAAGTGTTAATAAGGAATATGAGATGGATAGTTAAGAGCTTACTTGTTGTCGAGTGAGATCAGTGGCAAAGAACTCAAATTATCGACTAGAAAACTCTAACCCAAGCTTAATAACCACTAGTAAATACCCCTCTATGTTATACTAGCTACAAAGCCAGAAGTATCCTTGTGGTTTCCTGGTGTATTTGGATCGAGCAAGGAGAAATGAGAGTGAGGTTTGTCGGTTGTGTTTAGTGTGAAAATAAACCCAAAGTAACCCAAATTGAAACAAGCTTGGAACCTTGCTCTTTGTATGTGTTTTCAGTCGAGTATAGGCAGAGAAAAAGATAGTAAATTTGTGAGTTTGGATGTGATACAGTGAAGTCACGAATGGCTAGTTTACCATGGAAGTATTTGAGGTAGGTTGACTAGTGTATGGTGTAGTCACAAGTTAATGTATGCACATATCAGGAAGTGAAAGATTCCAATGTATTCATGTGTGGTGTGGATGGGTGTTAGGCTCAAGGAAGTTTTTGTGATTTCTACGCTCCTTGCTCTTCTCTAATTGTGGCTGGTCGATATAAGAGAGGAGAAGAAAGTGTTTATTGTGTTTGAATGATGAGTGCAAAGCTTGGTTAGGTAGACACAATATATATTGAAATTTTTGGAAAGTTATCAAAAGGATTTTCATGCCTAGATAAATGTTTATAATCAAACTAGAATTGTGCATGTTGGGGCTGCATTTGACGTGTAAACAAGGCCAAGAAAAAGGTAAGATTCACCTTGAGCCTATCAATAACTCACATGAATGCATAAGGGTTTGTTGTATCACGAAAATAGCATGGAACATGGATCAATGTTGTCTAGTTTGCCACAAATGGCAGGGAGGGGCGGGGACTATACCAAAGAAAAGACAAAAATCTGAATTTGGTGTATTATTATTGTAGAAGCATGTATATGTATGTATTAGTTAAGGTGGTGGTGTTTACGGGTATGGATAAATGTCGTAAATGCGTAATAAATGCGTTTTAAATAAACCTTGAAAAATAAAAAGTGGAAACTTTTAAAATATGACTGAAATAGTCATATGACATATAATTTATGTAGTCTTGACATTGTGTTATGACGGTTTACGTTTAAAGTTGTTTTTTGAATTACACGATTTAACTAAAAAGTCATACGTAAAATGTACTTGCGTAAACTTCACGATAATTAAATTTGAGTTTAGAAAATAATATTAATCTGTAAAATAGCGGGTTGTTATAAGTTTCTTGCTTGGTTGCGTGATGATGCAATAAGTGAAAGAGGATCATTGACTGGTTTCTTTTTCTACTTGAGTTCCTCTCTTATCTCATTGACTTCTTCCTAATTATGTTGTAAAAGATCAAACAGATTGTTGCTGTCAAGCTTCTTAAGGTCTTGGTTTCGTCTGATTGCAATAGAAAAGAGTCTCCATTCTGGTTGTAGTCTCTGAAAAAACATGATATTATGCTCGATGTTCCTTCCTTTTAACTTCTTACGGTTCATTTCATTAATCAGCTTGTTGAAACAGAGATAAGAATCTTCAACTATTTCATTGGTTTTGCTCTAAAAGCTATATTGTAGCAACCCATAAAATCTCATCACTATCATTCCCATTACAAATACCTATAGTAGGTATTTCCACAGGTAAATTTTGCTTTTTGCATGCATATCATTACATAAGTGACTCTCTAGACCTACTCACGTATCCACACAAGCTAAATATCTCTACCCACACATCCTGTAAACTCCTACTATATCAAGCATAGGATCACAAAAACACCATAATAAGTAATTCACTAATCTAAAACACTAAACTCATCACAAAACCCTAATCCAACTCTAATTAAGCCCTAAACAGGCCTACATGTTTACAAACTCTAATTGCTTATCTGAACTAGTTTAAAAGTGTTCAAGGCTTATGCATAAGTTACCTTAGCATCATTAGGATACCTTAGCATCATTAGACCCTAGTACAACCCCTTAGAGCTTAGGTAAAAGTCTCTTAAGCACAAAACCATAACTAGGTTATAACTTTCTGGAAGCTAGGTCAAAACTTCCCAAACCTTTCCCATAAGCTACTACCACTTAGTATAAGCTTCTTAGGACTTAGGATTAGTCACTAAACAGTCATAGGACCCTAATCTATGCACTAAACCCTAAGCTAGACCCTAATCTTTCACTAAGTACCTTAAGCACCTCAAACACATCAAACACCTAGCCTAGCACCTTAGTCATGCATAGCACACACCCTAGCACCTCCCTAACAAGCACACAAGTAGGTGATGCACCTACTTGTTACTTAGTTCCATCTGCGGCTTCATCCTCTCACACAAACCCTAGACCGCCTCATAGCCCACCTTAGTCACCATGGTAGGTTAGGTTAGTCATATATAGCTGCCATGAGTCACCCTCCCCACTCCTCGACACCTTTTCTTGGTCGCTACCCCAAGCGACCCTATAAAAAGGGCTCGTACCCTTTCATTTCAACTCACACCATTTCACTTCTTTCCACCTCACACCTTCTGGTCCTAAGGTAGTAGTAGTGTCCTAGGAAACTTAGAAGTCAAGTACTAGAAGTCTTGAAGCCCTATCGAGCTTAGTTTTGCCCTAGAACCCTAAAACCCTCGTTCCCCCTACTCTTGATCACGTAAGCTTTCATATTTGCTTCTATTAGACTTATTGCAGTTCTAGGCTAGTATTAGGATGCCTTAGATCACATTAGATCCCTTGCCTAAGCCTTGATCACTAAAACTTGCTAGTTATCTTTTTAAAACCCTAAATAATGTCGAGTTGCTATTTTTATGCTATAATCCCTTATAAGCTATAAACTAGTTTAGACAACTTATTTAAGCTAATATTAGTTAACCATAAGCTAGGAAACCTTTTTGTTTCATAAAAATATAGTTTGCATGGAATTAGGACTAGTTTTGCAAAACTTTCCATCCATAGGGCTATATATGGTAACTTTCTGAAAATATTAAGTCTAGAGACTAATTTTGACATTTCTTAAAAGTTATAAGTATAAGGACCCTTTTTGCAAAGATATATAACCTTAGGATAAAAAGTTAAAAAGTTATAAACTTATAAGGACTAGTTTTGCAAAAGTTATAAGATTAAGGGTATAAATAGTAAATTCTGAAAACTTATAAGTCCGAGGGTCATTTTTGTCATTTTCTCAAATATAGAAGTATAGGGACTAAATATGTGAAGTTTAGATAGTTATAAACTTAGGTAATATAAGTATTATAAGTATAGGGTAGATTTTGAAAATATATTAAACTTAAAGGTTATAAAATAAACTATTTTCATATATATATAGCGAACCTATTTTTAAGTTAAAAGCATAACACAATACTAGGGAGCTTCATGTGAGGGGTATCATGTGGATATTTCGTTTTGACGAGTTTGTTGGGTTTACGATTTAAAGTGCCCTGACTCCTCAAACGATTATAAGCATGACCTCTAAATTATGATGGCTCGAATGGTGTTATGTCATAACCAAACTCTAATAACAATATAACTCAATAGTAAGGAGCTTCGTCTGAGGAGTTATATACTTCTGAATTATGATGGCCCGAACAATACTATGTTGGCAGCATAATACAATAGTAGGGAGCTTCATGTGAGGACTTATACTTCTGAATTACGATGGCCTGAACGGCGTTATATTATAATTAAGAATCTTAAGATAAAAACACTTAATAAAATCAAAACAAAACAACTAGAGCTTAACATACCTCCACAATAATAATAGACCTCAAGATACGTGAGTCAGCAACCTAGACCTCTAGTCACTTTAACATCAATCACATAGCCTTAAGCCCAGGTGAGTTTTGTAGATCACACTTTTTAAATACTTTACAAACCCTGTGGGGGGGATACTTGCTTTACACTGAATACAAGTCTTTTTCTATCGTTAATGCACAAGTGATACTATCTGCCACCATTACATAACTAAAATTCATGAGCCATAATCGCTTGTGGGTTTTACACAAGTGAACGCGAGTATAGTTGATAGATCTATTGGAGTTTGACACCTCCCGTTGGTTTACCTCAGCCGGGTAACCAATAAGTACTATACTTGAAACCTCTAAGGATTAACTTTGGCAAGTTATCCTTCTTGTCCCCTCATGGTTGGGTCTGCAGCCCCCATGACCCGGACTGTTAACGTGCGGTTTCATGAGCTTAGTGCAACATACCCCACTCTTGATAATTGTGCATGCATCACAATTCTCACACACACACACACAACATTTTCCCAGATGGGTGTAACAACTGAACCCAGGGAACTTGTATTCACCTACACCCTAAACCTATGACTCTCACTCAACCTAGTGTTGACTTTTAAGCATGTATCCTAGGTAACGAAGCTCTGCGGAAATTATGGCATGGAGTGGCACAAAGCTTGCAGAACTTTTCACTCAATTATCATTCAAGTTTCATAACAAACTTAGATTTTGGGGACCTCCTCTTATAAAACTCTGATGATTTTATTGAATGGCCATGGTAATCATTTTATAAAAACGTCTCTTTTCGAGTCGTTTTCTATTACCGTATCTGTGATTCCATGAAGTAATACCCCAACCCTAAATCCGCTACAAAACGTGAAAATGCGGGTGTTACATATATAGTTCCAAAGAGTGATAGTTTGTTGAGTTTGTTGTCTAACTTCAGCACCTTGCATATGACTTTCCAATGCTTTCCACAAACCATGAGCAATGTCATTACTGTCAATGGAGTTATAGATCTCATCACTCAACCCTTGCGACAATAAATTCTTTGCGCGAATATCAACTTAATATTGTAGCAATTTTGTCGAATTCGAATATTATTTTTCTTTAATTCGTGTTTGTGTAGCAGTAGGTTGTTGAGTATCACAATCATCTTGAACTTCAATTTTTGTTCATGATATACGGTCCATTGTAGATTGAGTCGAGTAACAAATTACGTTCCTTGAAACCCTTAACATGACTGATGAAACGTGAAGACCATTGAGCATAGTTTCCTCTATTCAACATAGGAGGCCTTGTATCAGAACTTGAAGGCAATGCATCTTTCGAACCCGATATTGTGATTAATTGAACTTGATTAAGGATGTTTGATATGAAAAATGATTAAGCAAAAATTTTACTGTGCAAATATCTCGTTATGAAACTCGTGAATAGTGATTTTGTTATTTATGCAATCTTGTAACTAAGAATGAATCTCGTGAAGTGGGGAATCTCGCGAAGTAAGGTAAGAAAGTGATCTCCTAATAATCCAATCACACTAACAAAGTCATGGTGAAAATAAGTAATTAATAAGCTCATGAGAACAATCTCATAAAGTGTCGCGTAACAAAATGAGTAATCAATCTCATGATCAACCTCGTTAGATGAAAAGAACAAATCTCGTGATGATTGTTATGAATGAATCTCGTAAGTTACCTCGTATCACTAGAAAAATACCAACCTCGTACAACAATGCTGTAACACCCCAACCCGACATGGGTCGAAGTGCCACATTATGGTGACATATCAAAGCATACAAAGCATACAACGCAAGCGGAAGACTTATAAACATAAAAGTTACAAAGGGAATACGAAGGGAATAAGGAAATATTAATTCTATACAAAGGGAAAACCAAAACAAAAATACAAAATAAAACTAAGTCTANGAAACTTAAGGCAAAACCTTCCAAAGTTATTCCTAAAGCTTCTAAGGTGCAAACCTAAGGGTCCAAAACTTCACAGGCCATAACTTATGTACTACAAGTCGCAGCCTAGGCTCTGATACCATAATTGTAACACCCCAACCCGACATGGGTCGAAGTGCCACATTATGGTGACATATCAAAGCATACAAAGCATACAACGCAAACGGAAGACTTATAAACATAAAAGTTACAAAGGGAATACGAAGGGAATAAGGAAATATTAATTCTATACAAAGGGAAAACCAAAACAGAAATACAAAATAAAACTAAGTCTAAATGAAGCCAAATCCAACTAATCCAGATGCAAAGGATATCTATCGTTAGGGTAGTCCACTAAGAGCTCCTACGCACTCTTCACTCAACCCAGCTTCCAACCTAAAACCTGCCGCAGGAAAAGAAATGCGGCTGAGCTTAAAAAGCCCAGTGAACAGATATATAACAAAGCAAACGGATAAACAAAACGTATATAAGTATGAGAAATAAGACATCATAAGCTTCTGCTGAAAGGAATATCATCTGTCAAATGCATAAGAGATCAACGAACAGCCGAACAATATCATAAGTCAAACAAATGAAGGATCATAAAGATATTAATGTAAGCATAATCATAAGAGAATAATGAGCACGTAATAACAAAGGCTTGTCCACCAGAGACACTCGAATGGACAAAAGAAATAAAAGAAAGCCACGAGCCGACCTACCAGAGACACTCGAATAGGTCTAATCACAAAATCACATATCCGTCAATTCATATGAATTAGTACTCAAACCGACCCCTAAAAACGTAACATTTTTCGTCTCATCATTAACACTGTCCTGCTCTGCATCTAAGCTAGTAGCAGTAGTGTCAGCCCTTTCCAATCTGCCTTCTCCATCACCTAAGACAGTCTCATGTTGTGATTTCATCCTGACACTAGCCTGAGAATGCTCAGTGTCCTTTGAGTTTTTCCTATGTGTTTGGGTCTTGTCAGTGTTAGGAGATGAAACTTCATTTTAATCTTCAAAAGTGGATGTGTGTTGGGAATCAGTGGGGTTTTCTGATCCTTCATCCTGATGATTTTGCACAAGTTCCACCATGTAAGGTAAAAATGGTGTAACTTTTGCCAGAAAAACCTTTTCCATCTCTAATCAAAAATGCAAACATTTTAGGCACCAAAGGTACTGCCTCATAAAGAGCTTTATGTGTTCTAACCTTTTTGATTTTGTTTTCAATAATCAATTAAAGAAACCTTGGATACAGTAAAGAAGTTCCCCCCTCCCTCAAAGATTTAAGCATACCCTCTAAAATCAAGTTTGAAAAATTAAATGGGTTTCCATTGCACAGACACACTATAGCAGAAGCCATGGGTGCACTGAACTCATTCCACCCAGAAGTTTTAGAACTCAAACAATGTAAGAGAGTATGAATCAAAAATATATAATGAGAACAGAGAAGACCTTTTTGAAATTTAAGCCCATTGTTTTTCCTCTCATATCCCAAAGATTTTAACCCAGCAAACAAATCAGCTTTCACCAGAACCTTAGGAGCACCTTCATCATCAAAGTGAAGAGTATCCCTAATTATGGATTCACTCACAAGTACCTTCTGCTCATCCACCATAGCAGCAATATATTGTTCACCCTTGAGAGTCTTGATCTTAGCAGTTAACCAAAATTGTTTGATATAGGATTGGTAAATCTTTGGATTAACTGATAATGCATAATTGATGGAACTTACATTAAGGAAATGAACCATCTCTTTGAACTCGTTTCGTACTGAATTTGCATCAAGAAGTGCAATATTGTTGTGTTCACAAGCCCAAGTACGTTTGTTAATTTCCATGAGCGATAGGTTTGTGAATTTGGGGATTTGTGATTGTGAGTGTTATGGAATGGTTATGAGCGGTTATATTGCAATTCGGAGCGTATAAAAACTGACTGTGAGAATCAATTAGGTTTTTAACTTGATTTGGTAAGTTACATAACCGCCCTTCCACTTTTAAACCGAGCAGAAGAACCCTAACTAGCAGCACCTCCAGCAGCAGAGTAAAATAACTAGCAGCAGAATGGTTTTGTCTAGCAGCAGAGTTGACTATATCTTGAAAAGTCTTGGTCAATCGGTCAAAAAGTCAAACCTTCCATTTATTTGCTTAATTAATGGTTATTACCAACTACGCATTAATTGATTTCCCCAATTTGATTCTTTATAAAAGGAAAAACCAATCACTTCCAATTATAAAACAAATCAAAACCCTAATCATCCTCTCATACAAAATCAAACTCCCTTTTTCATCAAAAATCCAATCTTTCCAAAAAATTTCTCATGGCCCCAAAAAGAGAAATCATCAACATCTCCTCTGACTCTTCTGATACTTCTGAGTCATCTGATTCAGGGTATGATACCCCTGAAGATATCATGCCAGTGCCCCCATACTTGCCACCATACCGTCCTCCCCGTTATATAAGCAGAACTGATGAGTGCTCAAACACTCATCATTTTTGGTCTAATATAAACTGCAAAACATACAAAAACACTCAATAATGCATCAAAATAAGTGAAAATATTCCAGGATTGTGTTTTATGTGTTTTAGATGCAAAACGTTTAAAAA
>LBNU01014093.1:167564-181381 GCA_014162995.1 Artemisia annua | reverse complement strand
TAAAAATAATTTTATTTTTCTTAAAATTTTCTTTTATTTTTAGGATGTAAAAAATATGTTTTTCATCACTTAGGTATTTTTAGATTTTTATTTTCACTTTTATTTTTGTACGAGTACGTTTTTATTAACGTATACGTATCTTTTAGATTTGTAAACGTGTACGTATTTCAGTAATCAATTGTAGTGCTTGTTTCTCAATTTCATTTGTAATCCCATAGTTTAATTCAAATCAATTTCACTTTCCTTATTCCGTTTCTTAAACACTCGATCTAATTACCGTTTTCGACACAATTCACTCCTCGTCGGGATTTTAAACGACCCAGGGAATTCCTATACTATCCTTGGTGCATTGTGCTCTTAGATAGTTTGACTTTAGTCAACCAATTCCTTGGTTGACTTTTGTTGACCGTTTCTGAGCCAATCAAGAACCAAGGAAGAAGCCCGTAAGTTCAAACATGACATCAATGCTGCCTACCTTCCTTGGCATAGGGACTACAGGGCACCCACCAGACAAAGGGGTGAAGGTACTTCAAGGGGTGAGGGACCATCTAGGGTTCCTCATGAAGAAAACACTGCTGATCTTGCAGAGAAGCTTCCCAATGCTCTGACTCAGGCCCTGCAATCAGCTTTGTCGAAGATGCCTCCTTTGCCTGTTGTTCCTGTTCCTGAGCCCACTAAATCATCAAGAAAGCCTCCCCTTAAGTTTGTAGTTGGACTGGCTTGCAAGAGGGTGTGGACCAAGGATATGCATTTGAAGAAAAGGCATGATCCAAAGGACAAGGGAAAAGGACCAGTGTGTTGGCTTGTTTAGGAAGTAGGTCCTTTTGTGTTTTGTGTTTTGTGTTTTGCTTGAATTTCTGTGTAATGCATCTTTGAAGAATGGAATAAAATGTCATGTTTATGTGTTAATCTTCTTCCTTGAGTACTTTGCACACACATTCATGTTTAACTTTTCCTGCATAAGATTAGTCCAACAACACAAAACAAACAAGCCCAAATTTGCAAGATCTAACTTAGCAGCAGAGTTACTAGCAGCAGAGTAGATCTTAGCAGCAGATTCACATAGGAAAAATACAACAAACTTATTAAGACCAATAAGAGTACAAATCCTTTTACAAAACTTAACAAGAACACATAGAGATAAGGTTTTCTAAAGATTGATCATACCAATACTTGCAATTAAATACTGAAACCTACCCACATCAAAATGTTTAGTGAGTAGATCTGCAACATTCTTATCAGTATGAACTTTAACAATTTGAATTAGCTTCTTTTCATAGCAATCTCTAATAAAGTGATGTCTTATCTCAATATGTTTTGTTTTAGAGTGAAAAACAGGATTTTTAATTATGCACAAAGTACTGTTATTGTCTATATGAATTTTGGTGTTCATAAAATTGTACCCATAGTCCAGCAATTGATTTTGAATCTAAAGCACTTGACCACAGCAACTAGAAGCAGCAACATACTCAGCTTCTGTTGAAGAATTTGCCACCACAGTTTGTTTCTTGCATTGCCATGACACCAACCTATTTCTAAGAAATTGACAACCACCAGTTGTGGATTTCCTATCCAAGCATGCTCTAGCATAATCACTGTCAGAGAAGGCCTCTAACTCAGATGGTGAATTCTTAGGATACCAAAGCCCCAATTTTGGTTGATGCCTTAAGTATCTAAAGATTCTCTTAACTGCATTGAGATGTGATTCTTTTGGATTAACTTGAAATCTTGCACATGCACAAAGAGAGAACATAATATCTGGCCTTGAAGCTGTAAGATACATCAATGAACCAATCATTGACCTGTATACATGTACATCCACTTCTCTTCCTTCTTCATCCTTAAGCAATGGGTTGTCTTTCTCCATAGTTGTCTTTGCAAGTTTGGCATCAGTGAATCCAAACTTCTTCAAAATATCATTCACATATTTATCTTGACTAATAAATATGCCATCTTCTTTCTGTTTAACTTGTAACCCCAAAAAGAAGGTAAGTTCTCCCATAGAGCTCATGGAAAACTTGTCTTTCATGATCTTCTCAAACTCCTCACACATAGATTTGCTTGTTGAACCAAAGATAATATCATCAACATACACTTGAACCAGCAATATATCATCTTTGTTCTTCTTAATAAACAAAGTCTTATCAATCCTACCCTTAGTGTAACCACAATCTAACAAGTAGGTTGACAACTTTTCATACCATGCTCTTGGAGCTTGATGCAATCCATACAGTGCCCTTTCAACTCTATAAACTTTGTTAGGGAAATTTAGATCTTCAAAACCAGGGGTTGTGTCACATAAACCTCCTCTTTGATTTCCCCATACAGAAAAGCACTTTTCACATCCATTTGATACACCACAAAGTCTTTATATGAAGCAAATGCCAAAAATAATCTAATGGCCTCAATTCTTGCCACTGGTACATAAACCTCATCATAATCAATACCTTCTTGTTGTGTGTACCCTTGAGCAACTAACCTTGCTTTGTTTCTTACCACAATTCCTCTTTCATCTCTTTTGCATCAAAAAACCCATTTTGTTCCAATAGCCCTCTTTCCATTAGGTAGATCAACCAAGCACCAAACTTCTTGTAATCTGAATTGGAGAAGTTCATCCTGCATTGCTTCCACCCAACTTGCTTCCTGTAAGGATTTATACAGATTCTTGGGTTCTATTTGTGATAGAAAACAAGCAAACAGGCAATTTTGCAGATCTTTATGACTTTCTTTGAAGTAGAGATCTAGCAAATAAACCTTTATGAAGCATTTCCTTAGTCACCTTTCTTGTTTGAACACTAGATGATGGATCACCCAAAATATTCTCCTTTGGATGATTTTTATGAATTCTTGTAGTTTTTGTAGGACTGACAGGAATATTGAGTTCCAAGTTGTTGAAGTCAGTCTGAGCACCAAAAATTTCACCATCAAGAGCTTCGTCATCTATATCTTCATAGATTTCAACCAATCCAGGCATCTCTGGATCATCTTGAGTGTGTTCATCAACTAAGGATATGCCTTCTGTGCCCATTGAAGGAAACTTAGGAATCTCTGTAGAAGCAGTTTGCTCAGCAGCAGAGTTGTCCGCAGGTTTAGCAGCAGAATCAGATAAACTACTGCTGGGAACAATTTCTTTAGTGACACCATCATTAACAACTTGAGCTTCACTAGATGATTGCATACCACCCCCTTCATCTCCCTTGGGAGAATGATCATCTTGTGAGCTGGGAGCCTCGTGAGTGTGAGTAGTAGTAGAACCAATCTTCCATTTATTTACCAGAACAAACTCCTCTTGAGGTGTAGACTTTTTTGCATCTTTAGCTGCAGAAACATTTGCTTTTGTACCTGCATCATGGTTAGTATCTACACCTGCAATCACTGGCTCATAATTCATGGTTTTGGTTAGCATATCAATATTAAACAGCCACTCAGGTTCAGTCTTTACAGTATTAGGCTTATTCTCATCAAACTTAATATGCAAAGTTTCCTCTACAAATTTAGTTCTCTTGTTAAATACCCTAAAAGCCTTACTATTGACAGAGTATCCAACAAAGTAACCTTCATCAGCCTTCTCATCAAACTTGCCTAACTGGTCTTTAGTATTTAAGATGGTAATAGGACACCCAAATTGTCTAAAGAAAGCTATCATTGGCTTTTTACCATGAAATAATTCATAAGGGGTCTTATTGTGAGGCTTAACTACCTTACTCCTGTTCTGAACAAAACATGCAGTGTTCACTGCTTCAGCCCAAAAAGGTATTGGTAACTTAGAGTCTGACAACATATTCCTAGCAGCCTCAATCAATGTCCTATTTCTCCTCTCTGCAACACCATTTTGTTGATGAGTTCTAGCAACACTGTATTGTCTTAAAATACCCTTTCCTACACAGAACTGATTCATAGCATAATTCTTAAACTCAGTTCCATTATCACATCTGATTATTTTGACTTTATGATTAACTAGGTTTTCTATTCTAGTGATGAATTCTTTAAGAATCTCAATTGTTTCATCCTTAGTAGCTAGAAAGAATACCCATGTAAACCTGCTAAAATCATCTGTGACAACTAGGCAATGTTGCTTCTTATTCAGACTATTCACATAAACAGGCTCAAATAAATCCATATGAAGCAAATGTAAAGGCTTTGTAATGGTATTAACTACTTTGGACTTAAAAGATACTCTGTGTTGTTTATCCTTTTGACAGGCAACACAGGTTTCAAGATTTTTAAAAACTTTTGAAAGTAAACCTCTTACTAGATTTCCTTTGACCAATTTATTCATAGTTTTGAAATTCAGATGTCTAAGTCTCCTGTGCCACAGTTTAGATTCAACAAAAGTGGCCTTTGCAAGTAGACAAGTTAAAGCTCTTTTGGGAACTATGTTCTTTATATGATCACTGTATATGTTATCAGATCTAGGAACTTTGAGTAGCACAAATTTGTCATCTGGCAACTTAAAGTCAGGAGAAAGGATAAGACATTCAGTATCAGTAAAAAGAACAAAATTCCTTTTTTTCATAAATTTGTGACACACTAAAGAGATTGAACTTAAGTCCATCCACATGGAGCACTTTCTCAAAATCCAAACTACCTGTTCTGATAGTACCAGTACATATGATCTTTCCACCATTGACATCATTACCAAAGGCAACACTTCCACCATTTTCAATTAGCTCAAAATCCTCAAGTTGGGAAATGTCTCCTGTCATATGTCCAGAGCAACCACTATCAATAATTCCTTTGTCTTTTAGCTCATCCTGTAGATTGCCCTGCACATGAAAATAAGAGAAATCAGTTTCTCTTTTTGACCCAAGCCATCACTGGCTTGGATCTGCTCTGTGCATCAACATAATTATACTTAGTGAGGTCCATTGATGCACTGATGGTATTGGAAACTTTAGATAAAGCATTTGATTTTGGTTTCCAAGTCCAGCAAGCTGAGGCCTTAACAGCATAAAAGTGGTTTCCAACAACTGTATCTGTCATAACTTTTGAAACGGTAGTAGAACCCTTAGCCTTGGTAGCAGAGTCAGCTTTTGAAACAGCAGCAGAGTCTTTTGCCTTAGCAGCAGAGTTTACTTTTCTTTTAGCAATTTGTCCAGTTGTTTGATTATGAAAAGGCCTGGTTGAATGAGCAGGTATGTGTAACACCCCAACCCGACACGGGTTAAAATGCCACATTATGGTGTCACTCAGAACATACAACGCAAGCGGAAGACTTATATTACACATAAGTTATAGGTTTAGGTATTATGTAGTTTTCAATCTATAAGTTCCATTACTTAGGTTATATTTCACAAAAATTAGAAAAATTCAAATTATATGGGAATTTCGGAAAGACGGATTTTCGGGTTTTACAATTCTTCCCCTCTAAAAAGAAAATTTCGTTCGCGAAATTGATGTCGTATAGGTTAGACGGATACATAGCAAATCACAAAAGAACATCACCGTTAACCTCACGTTCGGGAAGGTCCTTCCAACAGAATTTTCACAAACAAAAGTTTTTCTCATGACTTGATCCAGACCACAAGAATAGCCCCAGGCTCTCCACAGAACACAATTCGTAACAAATCTGATCCAACGAATGTGAAACAAATGCATAGCAGATGACAGATGACAGATGAAATCTCACAAAGAGATACACGAAGCACATATACCTACGAAGCAAATATGGAGATAGTACTATACGATAAATCTTCATCAACTCCTACCAAATTCTAAACGAACAAAGGAACTTGCCAAAGTCGAAGGAGCACAAATAGAATCATCAAACGTATCAAGAGTCTCATAAATAGATGGGTCATAACTTTGTACCGACGATCGCAATCACAAATCGAATATCAAAATGTATCGGAAGGCATAACAGAATAGGTAGAAAATCGTGTGGCTAAAAATGAATCCAAGATTTAACATGTCGCGAACCAATGTTTCCTCCAATGCCAAGACATCTATTTCTTCTATACCTCTTCTGAAAGTGTGAACCAAAATGTGATTCTCTGTCACAATCACTGCAGGTGCGCCATGTAGCTTGAATAATCTTCCGCCGAAGGAAATCTCTACCGATCTTCCAAGCAAGCCGTCCTAGTCAATGCTCCACTGAACTCCACTCGTGTTGTCCTTCCTCNTTCATAGGGATAGTCGTAGTGGTATCCAATACAATTAGCATTACGACGTTCATAGAGATCACAACGAATACGAAAAGAAATTTCTATGAATATCTCATTCTTCACACAGAACGTGACATGATTCAGCTTCCAGAAATCCATTCACCACTCATGGTATCATCATTGTTCTCCATGAATAAAACGGAAACACATCAAGGAATACACAACGAACATTTCAAGCAATCCGAATAACTCTCGAGGCGAGTCTCACCAAACAAAGTAGGCTTCACAACCGCGGGGGATTAACACACGAGTTTTCAAAACAAAGTGATCATAAATGATTATAAGGTTAGGAACCATGGTGCAGAATTTGAACTTCACAGAACGTCAAAGGTGACAATCATAAAATGATAGTCGTCATCATCATAATACTCAGGCAACAAATCCTAATCCAAGATAACATCGAATCGAACATCTCCAACGTAAACAGATTAGCATAACAAAATCGTCTCCAAATATCTCCAGAACGCATCGGACGAATCGAATATACACGATGAAAATCACAAAACGTTCATAGGGGTAGAATAGGTAAGGTCAAAAATCAACAATGAAGAAAGAATTAAAAGCAAGGAGAAGTCATAGGGTGCGTCGAACACGTAGGATTCAGACATACGCAAATCTCCGAACGAACAAAAGGCATCTAAACGAATGTCAAACGAATCAAGAATCGAAGTTCATAAGAAAGTGATAACTCCAGGAAATGAAACTTATAAGACATACTAAAAAGTCTAAAGGCATCCTAAACACATGTCGCGAATCCTGATAAGTCTTCTAAGTCTCCGAAACGAATGATCTATTAAGAGCTTAACGAAAAGCAAAGGCATAAATCAGAGTAAAGCGGAAGCAAGAAAACCAACGTCTGATCATATATCTACCCAATCCTCACCGGTCATACTAAAGCTCTTAAAGGGAGAAACTTAAGGCAAAACCTTCCAAAGTTATTCCTAAAGCTTCTAAGGTGCAAACCTAAGGGTCCAAAACTTCACAGGCCATAACTTATGTACTACAAGTCGCAGCCTGGGCTCTGATACCATAATTGTAACACCCCAACCCGACACGGGTTAAAATGCCACATTATGGTGTCACTCAGAACATACAACGCAAGCGGAAGACTTATATTACACATAAGTTATAGGTTTAGGTATTATGTAGTTTTCAATCTATAAGTTCCATTACTTAGGTTATATTTCACAAAAATTAGAAAAATTCAAATTATATGGAAATTTCGGAAAGACGGATTTTCGGGTTTTACAGTATGAGTGATCCAGTTACACCAGATCTCAATAATACTGCTCTTGGAACCATTTGTCTTTTGGAAGGAGAGTGGGTCCTTTTTGAAAAGTTTTGATGATTCACTCTTGTATATTGATTCCATACAGGTTTTTGGTAGACTGTACAATTTGCAATTAAGTGCTCAAAACTACCACATTTATAACATGCCTTCTTGTTTAACTGAAAGTCATTACCTAATTTATGACAAACTAGTTTATTGAAATTCCTTTGATTTCCTCTAGGCTTGTTATTAAACCTTTTCATTTGATGTCTAGGTACCTCATTGTATTCAACTACCTTTCTAGACATATTAAGACCTAACACAGGTTTCAGGAACCTAACCTGTTTAACTCTAGCCATATTAACTTTAGGAATTTCTTCCTGTTTAACATTTTTTGTTGGCTCAGTCTGTTCATCCTCACTATCTGACACCCAATCTTCACTGATGGGTGCATCAGAACACTTTTTATTATCATTCATAGATGTTCGAATAGACACATTACTGGGTTCTTCACTAGGTATGACATCTTCTGGTTTACTCATGAAAGATAACTCCTTTCCTGGTGGTGCAAAAGCACTTTTCATTGGAGGAGCCACTTCAGTATACCCTATGCCACTACCTCTTCTCATTAACTGACACTGAATAGTTTGATCTATAGCAGTTGAAGCAAACTTTTGTTTTTCAACTCTTACAATATGTTTATCTTTATTTACAAGAGCCTCATCTCTAGCCTGTTCTGCTTCAGTTAATTTTCTTTTAAGTGTTTCTATCTCAGTGTTTTTAACAAAAAGTTAACCATCTTGGATATTAATTCTATCTACATATTCAAACTCCATCTCTTTAAGATAATATAGTCTTCTTTCAACATTTTCAATTCCTAATTTATAACTGAAGTTATCAAGTTTAAGAGCCTCAACCTCTTGCCTAAGACTTTCATTCCTAGATTTAAGTTCATCTATGGTGTCAGGACAAGATTTAAAAGAGCAAGTAGAATCATTTGACTCATTGGATACCTCAGAGTCAGAACCAGATGATGAAGAAGCATAGGCCATTAGAGCAAAGTTTTTCTTTGGAGTCTTTACTTCATCAATGAACCCTTGATGTGGTTCTTCTCCAGCCATGTCACTCCAGTCATAGTCACCTAACCCATCACAAGACACCAAAGCAGTAGATGGCTTTGAATCAGCATCATTCTTCTTGGGGATTCCCACAATCCTCTTTGGAGCTCTACATTCTCAGGCAAAATGACCCTTCCTATTGCAGTTATAGCACTCCATCCGAGATTTGTCAAATCCCAAGTTACCCTGAGGCTTATATTTGAGCTGCTTCCCAGTTCTCTTCAAGAACCTTCTTGCCCTTAGGGTTAACATAGCCATCTGCCACTTTAAATCAATCTCTTCATGTGCATCAGGATCTATATGATCAGCATCTTGATTCATCACTTGAGTACCTGTAGTTAGATCAGCCAAGAAAGCACAAATAGCAGCATCACTCATATTATCACTGTTGTTAGAACCACCAACAGAGTTGCTAGTGCTAACAGCACATACACCATAAGCACTAGAGTGATTAGCAGCAAAGTGAGCATCTGAAGATTTAGATGTATTAGATGATACAAAAGCTATATTTTGAGCTCCAGTAGATGAAGTAGATGAACTAGATGTGAGATTCATCTCAGTTTCATATACTTTCAAATTGTTGTACAAACTACCCAAGCTCATTGTTTCAAAGTCTGCTTTGTTTCTCCACACCACTGTATGCATGCTCCATTCTGGTGCAAGACTTCTGAGAAACTTGAGATTGATGTCTTCTTCAGGAACTATATAACCCACGAGCTTCAAGTGACTTATAAGTTTTTGAAGCCTGTTATAAGTGCCATCAAGATTTTCACCACTTAAAGCAGTGAAGTTTTCGAATTGATGCTTCAAGACATTCTTCCTTGACTTTTTGGTAGCATCAGTGCCACCAAACCTTGACTCAACAGCAGTCATAAGAGCTTTAGCTGATTCAAAGTGTTCAAAATCAACTTGAAACTCATTAGGTATTCCCATTAAAAGAATACTGAGAGTCTTGATCTCAAGCTTTCTGAGATCTTCATGTTCTTTGGCTTTGATACTAATCTCCTTCCCATCAACGATCTTGGGAAACTTGTCACCCTCCAGAACCACATTCCACATCTTGTAGTCAATCATGCGCATGTACTGCCTGATGCGCATCTTCCAAAGCTCATACTCTCCTTGCTTGAGCATTGGGATCTTGGATGCAGTAATCATATGTGTGTCATCACCCATGGCTACTGTTTGTTGTTATGAATAGACTTTAAAATTTCTTGAGTTCTTCTCGATCACAGCTTCTAGATCACTAGCTCTGATACCACTTGTTGATCCTAGTTGAGCAAACGATCTAGTATAGAAGCTGACTTGAATTGGAACTTATATAATACGCGGAATATATTATATAACTTAAGATGAACACAAGAACAAATAATATCACACTAAACACTTCAATATATTGATTATACGTGCACTCTTACAATGCTAGGGTTTTACAACCTTGAAGTGAATTCGACTTTCTAACACATGTACATACTCTAACCCTAGGGATCTCCTTTTATAGACAAGGAACCATACACGGTTTACAACGACTTCTTACACTCACAAAAGATATTCTAAACCTATAGAATATTTAATACAATCATTACTATAAATACATGACTCATTCTAATAATAAACTCTGAGCAGCAGAGTTCTTCAATACGAGCAGCAGAGTCATACTTCCAGCAGCAGAGTCAGTCAGCAGCAGAGTTACTTAAAACCCAACATATACGATACATATTTAAGGCCTGTAGAGCGTGGATAACATTTCTACGGACACTTTTGTTGAGTCCGCATATACGAGTTTGAGGCTCGTCCTCTTTGAGTAATTTGATCATTTAAAACATAATCTATTATTTGATGTAATATTTTGGAACTATTGATATGTGAATTACATATCGCTAAACTAATGATGCATTTTAGATGTAACAAACAAACTGTTCCAAGTGGCCTTGTGGGAAGTAAAAAACGTCTTCCCCTTCACGAGGGACATAAGCATGAGGGCAGCGACATGAAAAACGACAGCAAGAGTCGCACCGATTATAAAAGGTTTGGTTACCTTTTTAGCTCAGAGGTACACTTTAATAGGATGGAAGAAACATTGGAGAAATAACGTTGGTATTGTGAGCAAGTATATGTAGCAGCCAAAATAGCTACTTTTGGGTCTTGACCAAAAAACACAAGTATGAGCTCTGCATTCAGCCACATAAAAGGATGAGTATGGTCTGATGAAGGGTTCGGGCCATAAGTGAGAAGTTACGAGCCCCGAAAGCTTGCGGCGTGATCCCATCCATAGCCATACCCAAACCACTAATCATTGAAAACCAGTGATGCTGACAAATGCCATGGAAAGTGATGCACCGGCTAATTCTGATTTTCCAACACCAAGACATATGTCGAGATACAAGACTTACTAAATATGTGAAGACCTGTGAAAATCAAGGTACCAGCTACCGCAAAGAGTAGTTTAATTGATTCCAGCACCTGAGATGTTTTGCAGAATAAGCAACTTGATTATGCACTTGCCACAATTCCTTCTACTGTGTTTTGGTTGAAGTATCCAAAAAACATGAAATCCAATGATCAACATAGGTGAAAACACGGGGGAACAATAGTGAAACTAACTACTAAGATTATTCATTTTACTGACAACGCGGAATCAAACTAAAACACCATTCAAACAGGTTTTCTAAATTTTAAACTAGTCTATGTAGATAAACTCCAGTTTCCATACAAAACTATAGATGGAAAACTAGGCCATATTTTCTTCAGGTAAACAGCCCCTAAGCATTCTTAACTACAGTAGAAGTCTAAAAGAATGAATTCAAAATCCGCGGCGTTAATAATAGGGAAAATTGTAAAAGTAACGGTGATGGACAATGCAAAAAGTATGCCCTACTTTCTCACCCCTAAAGAGGACTTGGATATCCAACTTATAACTAGAAAATAATTTGGGTCAAATTAACTAGAAAAAAAATAAACAAATAAAAAAAATAAAAAAAAAATAAAACTGTGTCCTATTTATTTTCCAAAAATTAACTCACTCCCTTTTTTGTCAATAACTAAGCAATCACTGTTGGTAACTAATGAGCCTATGTTATATTTCGAATAGATATAAATGGAAAATTGGGTATTTTATGTTTACCTTCCATGGCGAATGTGGTATTTATGTTTCTGACTGAATACACATTTTATTTCCCAAGACACCTACAGATAGTAAACAAAATCCAGTTCATACACAGATCATTGTCTACTTAATGCAACAAAAAATTGGGAAATTTAGGCAAGACGAATATTCGGGTTTTACAAAACTACTTGTGGCTTGTAACTGCACTAAACCAAGTAGTAAGATGATTTCCTGCACAAATGAAACTTACCGTATGGACGGACCCCACGATTAAGCTCTGGTGTGAGAGTAAGAAATCATGTTTGTCAGAGAATATCAGAGTATGTGTATTGATATGTGTGAGAAAGTTGTACCTCGTAAATGTGCTAGAGGGCTCCCTTTTATAGGCGAGTCCAATACTAGGGTTTCCTAGTATTTCGCTTATTATCGTTAGTGGCAAGAGTGGGACCCTTGTTGGGTAAAGATCTCAGTAATCGTGATTGCGGACAAAGATCATCTTCCGCGACTATTAGCCGGTTCGTTGGAGTACTGCGGAAGTATCCTTTAGATGATCAGCATGCGTCTTTGGGTATCTAGACCGCAACTCGCTCGTCTTTGGGCTTAGTGGTGGCCCGACGCACTTGCTTGTCTACTTTGTTAGGCCGGGGCCCAAATGTGTATAGTACAGTCTAAGCACAGTAGGCCTACTGTCCGTACTATACGTCATCACATCCAATGCAAGAAGATTGTACGTTGTTTGATTGAGTTGTAAACGTTTTTGTTATATAGAGATATAAATCATTACGTAGTATTTCTTAGCAAATTGTTCAACCTAATAACAAAAAAATAATGCTCAGTTATATCAAATATTCGACTCTTAAATTTTAAAATAATATTAACCACCCAAATAATAATGATAAGATTTCCAGAACAATATTCCGTTATCACTGGTTATAGCTACATTGAATAATGAACCATGGCATAACTACTTACTTTTTATTTTTATTTTTTTATTTTTAAATTTTTAAATTAAACTACTAAATAAGGAAACAAATACAGTACACACGAAGCAAGTGGATCATGGACCTTATTTACTTCAATGGATTGGACTGGTTGGGGGAGGCCTGGCACGCGTCAGCCCCTTTACCAGCTCCGTCCCGGTCAATAGGAAAATCAAATAAAAATAATAAGAAATTGACAAGGTAAGGGTGTTCGATCATAAAATTTTTGATTACTTATCATTTATAATATATCAAAATACTATACCAAATCCATTAAAATAAAAGTATACCGAGTACAAAGTATAAAGAATGGTACTATATCCATGCTATGATGTCCGAATTTTGACGTAACAACCATTTATTCTCAAGCTCTTAATATGTGACTAATGAATTCAAAGTATATCGACTATTTACTTGTGTACAATAAGTGCATTAAAGGCCAGAAGTGAAGGGTACGTTGGTCCCTGGCAACCATGATCCCCCAGCTATGAAATTTCCGACTGTGAATTTTGCCGCCTCGGTGGCGCTAGTTATAACATGGTAACCTTTCCATGTAACACGTCTCGTGGTTGATGAACCAGGGCCCGTGTTGATGTACTCTCCATAGTACAATGTATCAAGCGCGAAATTACCACTCCAAGGCAACCAGCCTGCAGGGTCCACTAAACTATCGAGGAATGTTTTGAGAAAAACAGTCCTTGAATACTGCTTCCATGGCCTACCAAGATACGTCTTCACGGACCCTGTGACCCCTTTTAGGTCAGAGGCAGCCGTGACACGACAATTTTGGATTGAGATCCCCGTGTTCTGGTTAGGATCAGTCCGGCCTTGTGCGGTAATAGTATTGGTCTTGTTTGGAGGGTTTCGCGCATATATGTTGCAACTTTGAAACACAACAGCCGCGTTGCCAAAAATGAAATCCACGGTGCCGTATATGTCACATTCTCTGTAAAACTGTCTGTCAGAGTGAACGTATAGCGTGTCTTGGTATCCTTCGAAGCTGCACTGGTAGAACACCGAGAGATCAGAACCACTCCGGAGCGCCACAGCCTGGTGGTTTTGTGGTCCTGCCGTGTTTCTAAAAGTGATACCCCTACCAATGAATCCGTCCCCCACAACAGCTGTTTAGAAAGAAAAGAATATTAGTGATGTATAAGTATCCATATATACCCATTGATAAAA
>LBNU01014093.1:111747-159026 GCA_014162995.1 Artemisia annua | reverse complement strand
GTATAAGCAACAATTGGAACATTAAGTAATTTCAGCCATACGGGTGCTGCAGTAACTTCCTCTTTAGCAAGCGTAGTATTAGGGGACCAAACACTTAGGAAAATAGGCATCGAACGAATCAGCCATGGCCCCGCCTCTAACACTTTATCCATACCCTCCTTAGTAGAGAATTGAAACAAAAAGAATCCATTATTCAACATAACACGTTCCAATCCAAACTTAGCCCATGTATTCTTAACATAGTTCTCCACTATAGGAAAAGCAAGCCGTTTCCCAATAAAATACCCATAAAGAGTATTAGCAAACCTAGCTGAAACATCCTCAATCTCTTTTAAAGGGATAGCGACATGGGCCCCTTCCACTCGCTCCTCATTACGAAGCTCACATATGTTTATGGATTTGAAGGCATTCTTGGTTTTAAAAAGCGAAACATATGAGAGCTTAGGTAGATTAAGTGAACTATCATCACTCGACTTTATACCATCTTCATTAACAATCCCATTCCCACCAGTAGCTTGAGCATTTAACATATTCTCCATAACCGAATAGTAAGAAGAAAACAAAACAGCAGCAAACAGAAAACAAATGTAATCGTAAATAATAAAAACCCTAATGGCAAAAAACCCTAAGCAAAAAGACCAACTACTAGCAGAAACCAATCAATAAGGATTAAGAAACCCATAGATCCAGAAGATCGACCCTCATTGAAACCTTCAGCGTGGAAAATAAGTAGCGAAACCCAAGATGAAATCGTATAAACTAATTGAATCAGCAACCTAACACCCTTCTCAACCAGTAACCCAAAGATAACTAGGAAAGAAAGATCGTAAGAAGATTGGATCAGTTAGCTTAAAGTACGATTGAAAAATAAGGGATGGGGGGAGTCGCCATACTTGAATCGGTTTTAGGGTTTTTCGTTACAGTTTATTTATTTAAGTGGTAATGGGTTTTTATCCAACATCGCAGATTTACTGGTAGAACTTTTACGAACTGATATAGGAATTTGTGGATGAAAGATGCTGAGGTTAAGTTCATTATTATATTGTGCTTTGGAATGAGTATAAGTAAATAAATTGTTTGATAGTTTTTTGCTTTTGGAAGACGGCTAATGTCCGTTCAGTCATTTGATTTTCGATTATGTATGGAATATTAGGGTTGAATTATTTGTGCATCTTACTTTGGTTCTTCAACATATGTTCAACATCCGTAGTGCATTGTTATGTACCTCGTTTGGTTCCGCTTGGTTCACCGTTTATGACTAAGTTGCACGGGGACGAAAACGGGGACGAAAACGGGGACGGGGACGGGTACCGGAAAACGGCAACATTCTACAAATCAAAAAACGGGTACGGCGGGAAAACGTGTATGTGTTTTATAATATTGTAGTATATAAATTGTCTTCCA
This sequence comes from Artemisia annua, assembly GCA_014162995.1. Classification (NCBI taxonomy): domain Eukaryota; kingdom Viridiplantae; phylum Streptophyta; class Magnoliopsida; order Asterales; family Asteraceae; genus Artemisia; species Artemisia annua. The sequence continues at coordinate 157,622 of LBNU01014093.1, read as the reverse complement.
AAAAAAATTACACAACATTCAAAAATCCAAACAAATATTACACTTATAATCATTAATTAAAAACTCTTAACCATCGAATTGTCTTCTCAAAAAATATTTAATAAAAGACTCTTTAACATTTTACTAAAAACATTTAAGGTTGATATCATAATTAATTAAAATTCTGAAAATGTAAAAAGAAACGTAAACAATTAAACACCTTATTAAGTATAGTTTTATAGTGAATAGAACTTAACGTACTAAAGAAAAGAAAAGAAAAAAAGTCGCCAATCATATATTAACAAATTACCTTCTTCATTTAACCCGCGAGTCCTTTTATAACGTTTTGAAGGTGCACATTGAAATAAATACGGACTAGTTAATAATAGCAGCAATGGAAAAATGCAAAAATAAAAATATCTTGACAAAAGTCAAGTTAAAATAGAGAGTATTTCATGCATAAAATACTTATACTATCTTAGTTGTAATGTCCTTTCACTTTCACTGTATCAAAAAAGAAAACAAATACTTGTATTCCCAATGCACGTCTTCTTCTCCATCTACTCATCTTCTTAACTTATTCTTTCTCATTTTAACCTGCAGGACCGCAGGTTGCTGCTTTCCGAGCTCATTCCCACGTCAAAACATGGTTTCACTAAACTGACGGGTTTATTTCGAGCAGCATTATCATCAAAACACAATCTTCATCACATAAACCCGTTTCCCAGGCGTTTCCCCGCGTTTCCCGTTTCTGGGACGTTTTCGGTACGTGATACGGCATCCCGGCGGCGTTTCCGTGTATCATAGGTTTATGATGGTGATGTTATAGTGTTAACTAATTTGATTAATGTTGAGTAGCTATGTGTCATATCTCGACATCAACAACATGTTTTTTGCTCGGTTTCACTGTGATTCTGCCTGGTACTGCATTTGGTTACATCTGGCTTTGCATCAGTCTGATGTCACCTGTTTAAGTCTGATGTCACCTGTTTATGTCTGATTCCGCTTGATTTCGCATCTGGTATAATGTGCTCTGTCTGCATTTGTCTGACTGAATCTGCTCTGTCTGCATCTGTCTGCCTGAATCTACTATCATTCATCTCCATAATTATGTTGCTTTGCTCTGATTTTGATTTTGCAATGACTTTAGTCCGTCTGTTTTAGACTTGACTATTGTCGCCTTGTTACCGTTTGGATTGCATTGGATTGAGACTCCGTCTAGCACCAATTTTGCACTATGGAACACTCCGCTTTTCGTTTGCTTTTCAGTTTTAGTTTATTTTTTGTTTGGCAAACTCTCTATGTTTACCACTATAAATTACGAGTTTGAGAAGGGATGTTAGATAATAAAGGTCGTAAACCTGTTGGGTTCGGCCCGTTTAGTTGCCAGGGTGAGGTTAGTTTGTCTTCTATCTAATTTCATGTAATCTTCAATATTTACTGAATCTGATAAATACATTTTCAGTATTCATCCCCTCTGGTTTTTATAGGGGGAGATTGAGATCAACAATGATGTCGTCTATTGCAGAGTGTTTGTGTGTAGATGCGCTTAACCATGCATGTGGTCATTTGGTACAATGGAGTGTTGGGAATTATACTTAACAGTTGGAATTGTCTTGCTTAAAAGAAGGTACTGTTAGCAGATTACACTACCAGTACTAACTAAAGTTAGTACTGCTCACTCAGAAAGTTAGAACTGCTTATGAGATGAAGATCAAAAGTAAAGATACGTTTAAGATAATTATAAAATAGATTGCATGTATATCTTATACGTTTAGATTGATACGAATAATGTATCAAAGTAGTTTTCTTGTAAAGGACTCCTTGTGTCCCATAAAAGGAGATCCTAGGTTTAGGGTTTAAGATATAACTCACATACGTAAAAGCTTCAAGGTTGTGACCCTAGTAATAAGAAAAAGATCACTCGTATCATTATCAATAATATTGAAGCTATTTGTTTGTTTATTCACCGTGTTCATACTCTCATTGCTCATACACATTCATACATCACTAACATAAATATCTTCTAAGTGTTAGCTAGTAAATTCCGCTTGCTAGTTAGCATTCACNAAGGAGATCCTAGGTTTAGGGTTTAAGATATAACTCACATACGTAAAAGCTTCAAGGTTGTGACCCTAGTAATAAGAAAAAGATCACTCGTATCATTATCAATAATATTGAAGCTATTTGTTTGTTTATTCACCGTGTTCATACTCTCATTGCTCATACACATTCATACATCACTAACATAAATATCTTCTAAGTGTTAGCTAGTAAATTCCGCTTGCTAGTTAGCATTCACTCAAATTATCACCCAACACAAGGAGTGTGTTGTAGATCCTCACAAGTGGTATCAGAGCCAGGTTCTGATACTTTGAATTAGAAGATCCTAAGAAGAACTCTTTTTGCTTACCCAGTAAATGGAGATGGAGAATATTCAGAACACAACTTTTGCTAAATTACCAATGCTCAAACAAAATGAGTTTGACATGTGGAGGCTAAGGATTGAACAATACTTCTTAGTTCAAGACTATGCTCTTTGGGATGTTATTCTCTATGGTGACTCATTCAAGCCAAGTTACAGTGAAAGTACTGTTGAAGGCAAGGTTGTTCGTACCTTGAACACTGGCCCAGTTACTGCTGAGGAAAGATTGCAGAAAAGGAATGATCAAAAAGCAAGAAACTTGTTGCTTATGACCCTTCCTGGTGAACAGATGTTGTCCTTTAGTAAACACAAAGATGCTAAGACCTTGTTTGAAGAGATCTGTGAAGGGTTTTGGTGGCAATGATGCTACCAAAAAGACTCAGAAGACATTGCTAAAGAACAGTTTTGAGAACTTCACTTGTAACAGCAATGAATCACTTGACAAGATGTTCACAAGATTGCAAAAACTTGTGAGTCAACTAGCTGTATTGGGAATTAAGATAGCCAAGGAAGATCTCAATTTAAAGTTCTTAAGAAGTCTTCCAGCAGAGTTTCACACTCATGTTGTTGTCTGGATGAATAAGCCAGACATAGAAACCATGAAACTAAATGATTTGTACAACAACTTCAAAATTGGTGAACAAACTTTGAAGAAATCTGGAAGCTTAAGTTCTAGCTCTGGAAACATGGCACTTTTGTCATCTCCTATCATTAGTAACTCATATGAAGATGATGATAATGAAGAAGTTACTTGATACGCGGGATTGCGACCACGCAACAGGTTTTACCTCTCAAGGGATCTTGAGAAGCTTGCAATCCCACCAGGCAGTGTACCTGACCGATGTAGTATAGTGTAGTGGTAAGTACGGGGGATTGATCGTTCTCTCACAGGGAATAGTGTTCGTTAGGTATGAAAAACTACTCTAATAGGTCTAAGGATGAGGGATGATTATTTTTGTATTTTTATATTTTTTGAAAGCAAGTAAAATCTCGGGTTTGAAGGAGTGGGCGGAATTAGTTGCTAGTCAACTAACCCAAAAACTACTATTGCAAATAAAATAAAATAACAAGAAAATAAAAGGTTGTGAAACTTATATGGAGACAAGTGTGTTTACTTAGATTTCCTTACTCCCTAACTATCTTTTACCGGTTAATTAGTGTGTATTAATTGCGTGGATGACGGGTGTATTCCTTAATACCATTCGTGGGGTGGCGTACGTACTTCCCCAACTCTATAAGCTCCTACTTCACTCCTATGTCGAGCCTGCTAGAAGCTCCTAACATGGGATCATTAGAATTCGCTCATGCATTAAATACAACCATAAAAACCTAGTACGCATTGGTTCATGTTTCTTAAGACGTTCAAGCAAGTTACCGTATAGGAGGTTAGCCAGTTTTCTTAAGCCTAACATCGATAAACAATCATCCAATACAAGTAATAACACACCAACAACCAATAATCAATAGTTAGGTTTCATTAGATCTAAGCAAACACAAAATAAATCTAGCCTAGCATGTTAATTGAAAGACAAGCATAAGATATAATTAACCAACACATAGACATATTGATTAATTTGAATGGAGACTTATCTTTAATTGAACATGGAAGAATCAAGGGTGAAAAACCCTTGAAAAAGCTGTCAAAGTCGTCTAGGGTTTGTTCCCAAAAGTTGCACACTAATGAATGAAAAATAGAAAAGTATATATAGAAAATACACTATGACGGCGTCAGCTTAAACGCTCTGACGCCGTCAACTCGCCGCCATTAGGGTTCTCGGATGGCCTAGATCTACTTCTGACGCCGTCACTTGTAAACTTGCTCTGGGCCGTCTCTCTTTAGCATTACACCTGACGGCCTACATTTCCTAACACCTGACGCCGTCTGGTGTAAACATCACATTTTCTTCTTAGGGTGTCACGTATAGTTAGAATCCACTCCTTTGTCTTGGTTGGCTGACGGCGTCACCTTGTGACTCTGACGCCGTCAAGAAGGATTTCCAGCATTCTTTTGAGACTTTGTCGTTTTCTTCACTTTATACTCCAAAAACGTCCAAAATGAGGTGTTTTCCAGAATTCTTCTCAAAAGTACCTAAAATGACAAAAGGAGCGATTTAAGGCAATATTTGATCATATTAACACGAATTAGGGCTTAAATGACCCCCTAAAATGGGTACACTTTTCACCTCATCATTACTACTGGTAATGTTTCCACTGCTAGCTATGCAGTTTCAACTGTTAGTTCTCAAAAGAATGTGGCTGGACTTGGAGATCCAACATTCTATGCTTTCCTGTCTAGTCAAACAAGTGGCTCTCTACTTACACATGAAGATCTAGAGCAAGTTGATGATGATGACTTGGAGGAGATGGACATTAAGTGGCAGGTTGCACTACTTAGCATGAGGGCTAAGAAGTTTTGGCAGAGAACTGGGAAGCAAATTACCATAAATGGTAATGAAACTGATGGATTTGATAAGAAGAAAGTAGAGTGTTTCAACTGTCACAAGTTGGGACATTTTGCTAGAGAGTGCAGAAAGCCTAGAAGACAGTAAAACAAGAATACATGGTACAAGCAGGATAAAAAGAAGGAGGTCACTGTAGAAGAACCAAAGGCTATGATGGCTAAGGATGGTGTCAGTTATGATTGGAGCTTTATGGCAGATGATGAAGAGACACCAACAGAGACATCAATGGTAGCAACTGAGTTTGCTTTGATGGCCTTTTCTGACTCAGAGGTAGATTCTATACTTAGTTGTGCTAAATCTTGTTCTGCTATGAAAGCTTATGAATCTCTTAAAGAAAAGTTTGATAAACAAAGAATGGAACTAGATGAAATATATTATAATCTATCCAATCATAAAAGAGGTTTATCTGTAGTAGAAGCACAATTAGTACACTATAGAGAAAATGAGTCTAAATTTAGTGACGATATAGGTGTACTTAAGAGAGATTTAGAGTATAAAAATGTTGAGATAAGTATGCATAGAGAAGAGCTAGAGAGACTTAAAAAGTTTAATGATAATGTTCAGATAACTGTAGACACACTAGCTTATCAATCTGAAGGGATTAACAAAATTTGGGAAGCTCAGGTAGTAAACAAAGCTAAGTCAGGTGTTGGTTACAAATCAGTACCTCCACCATACAGAGGTATTCCTTCATCTCCTGGTATAGATTTAGCACATACAGGGTTAGAAGAATTTCAATACCCTACATTAGAATATGGCCCTAAATTTGTTAAAAGTGCTAATGTAGAAGAGATTAAACCAGAAAANTTTAATGATAATGTTCAGATAACTGTAGACACACTAGCTTATCAATCTGAAGGGATTAACAAAATTTGGGAAGCTCAGGTAGTAAACAAAGCTAAGTCAGGTGTTGGTTACAAATCAGTACCTCCACCATACAGAGGTATTCCTTCATCTCCTGGTATAGATTTAGCACATACAGGGTTAGAAGAATTTCAATACCCTACATTAGAATATGGCCCTAAATTTGTTAAAAGTGCTAATGTAGAAGAGATTAAACCAGAAAAGGAAGCATTTGAAAGTGCAAGTGACTCTTCTCTAGCAAATGAAGTAGTGTCTGAAAAAGAATGTAAAGAGGAAACCATTGTACCAAAGGTGGTTAATGTAACACCCCCATTTTCACGGTTCACAGCGGATTTAGGGTTGGGGTATTACTTCATGGAATCACAGTTACAGTAATAGAAAACGACTCGAAAAGAGACGTTTATAGAAATTTAGTTATCATTCATTTGATTATCAGAGTTTTTATAGTAAAAGATATACTTTTACTATTGATGAGGTCCCAAAGTCTAGGTGATATGTTATGTTTGAATGATAACCGATTTGAAAGTCCTCCAAGTTCAGTGCCTCCTTCTGCCATAACTCCGTAGTAGTGATATACCTAGGATACATGCTTAAAAAGTCAACACTAGGTGTTGAGTGAGAGTCATAGGTTTAAGTGTTAGTAAATACAAGTTCCACAGGGTTCAGTTGGTACACCCTTAAAGGAAAATGTAGTGTGTGTGATAATTGTGATGCATGCACAATTATCAAGAGTGGGGTATGTTGCACTAAGCTCATGAACCACACGTTAACAGTCCGGGTCATGGGGGCTGCAGACCCAACCATAAGGGGACGAGAAGGATAACTTTGCCAAAGTTAATCCTTCAGAGGGGTTCAAATATAGTACTTATTGATACCCTCCAGTGAGAGGTAGTATCAACGGGAGTTGTCAAACTCCAATAGATCTATCAACTATATTCGCGTTCGCTTGGGTAAAATATCCCAAACGATTAGATTCATGAATTTTAGTTATGTAGTGATGGCAGATAGTTTACTCGTGCAACAACTAAAGAAAAAGACTTGTATTCGGTTTAAAGCATGTATCCCCCTCACAAGGTTGTAAAACATTTAAAAGTGAGCCTATGAAAACTCACCTGGGCTTAGGGAAATGTGAAAAGTAACTCGGAAACTAGACTGCCTTACTCACGTATCCTGATGGTATTGTAGGTGTGGATGTATGTCAAGCTCTAGTTGTTTTGTTCAGGTTTCTTAAGTAATTATTCTTAGGGTTTTTAGTGTTTTAGGTATAACATAACACCGTTCAGGCTATCACAATTCAGAAGTATAACACTCCTCACATGAAGCTCCCTACTATTGTATTATGTTATCAACATAATACCGTTCGGGCCATCATAATTTAGAAGTTAATACTCCTCACATGAAGCTCCTTAATATTGAGTCATGTATTTATTTAGAGTTTAGTTATAACATAACACCGTTCGGGCCATCATAATTCAGAAGTACATGCAATAATCGTTTGAGGAGCCAGGGCATTTTAAATCGTAAACCCAGCAAAATCGTCAAAACGAAATATCCACATAATACTACTCACATGAAGCTCCATAGTATTGTGTTATGTTTCTAACTTTAATATTTTTACTTTATACCCTTATAGTTTAACATATTTACAAAATCTACCCTAGACTTATAATACTTATATTATTTATACTTATAACTATCTATACTTAACACAATTAGTCCCTATATTTCTATATTTTGAGAAAATGGCAGAAATGACCCTTAGACTTATAAGTTTTCAAAATTTACCATTTATACCCTTAACTTATAACTTTTGCAAAACTAGTCCTTTTAAGTTTATAACTTTTTAACTTTCTATCCTAAGGTTATGTAATTTTGCAAAATGAGTCCTTATACGTATAACTTCTAAGAAATGTCAAAAATAGTCCCTAGACTTAATATTTTAAGAAATTTACCATATATACCCCTATGCATGAAAAACTTTGCAAAACTAGTCCTAATTCCATGCAAATTGTATTTTTATGAAACAAAAAGGTTTCCTAACTTATGTTTAACTAATATTAGCTTATCTAAGTTACATAAACTAGCTTATAGCTTAATATAAAGGATTATAGCATATAATTGGGGTTTAGTCTATATTTAGGGTTTTAAAAAGAAAAGTTCTAGTTTTTAGTGATCAAGGCTTAGGCAAGGGTCCTAATGAGATCTAAGGCAACCTAATACTATCCTAAGACTGAACTAAAACTAATGAAATCAAATATGAAAGCTTACGTGACTAGAAGTGGGTTAACGAGGGGTTAACTAGGGTTTTAGGGTTTCTCGGCCAAAAATGGAACTCGACAAGCATGCAAGGCCTAGCTACTCGATTTCTAAGGTTCCTAAGGATCTAGTACTACAGAACTTTTGAGGTAGAGAAGTGAGGAGAGGTGTGGGTTGAAATGAGAAGGGTACGAGCCCTTTTATAGGGTCGTTTGGAGTAGCGACCAAGAAAAAGAAGAAAGAGATGGCGAGGAGGGGGGAGGTGACTAAGATAGGCTACTAGCTGACTAATGAGGCCTATAGGGATGAATAAGGGTGGCTATGAGTAGCTAGGGGGCTGCCTAGGCCGGTTGTGGTTGTGGTGTGTCGAGAGGTTGAAGGTGGTGACAAGGAGGTGATGCACCTCCTTGCTTGGGTGCCTATAGGTTCTAGGGTGCTAGGTAGGTTAGGGGGAGGTGCTAGGGTGCTTGGTTGCTAGTTTAGAGGTGCTTAAGTAGCTTAGTTATAAGGTTTAGGTTTAGTTTTATCCTAGTTTTACCTAGAGAGAGTTTAGGGTCTATCTTAGGTTTTAGTGCCTAGATTAGGATCCTATGAGTGTTTAATGACTAATACTAAGTCCTAAGAGGCTTATACTAAGTGGTGGTAGCTTATGGGAAAGATTTGAGAAGGTTTGACCTAGTTTCCGGGAATTTATAACCTAGTTATGATTTTGTGCCTAAGGGACTTGTACCTAAGTTCTAAAGAGTTGTACTAGAGTCTAAGGGTGCTAACATATCAAAATGTTCCTAAGGGAACTCATACATAAGCCTTGGACACTTTCAAGCTAGTTTAGATAAGCATTTAGGGTTTTGTAAGCACATAGGCCTAATTAGGGTTTAATTAGGGTTCATTAGGGTTTTGTGATGAGTTTAGTGTGTTAGATTGGTAAATTACTTATTGTGGTGTTGTTGTGATCTTATGCTTGACATACTAGGAGTTTATAGGAGGTGTTTGTAGAGTTATTTGGCTTGTGTGGATACGTGAGTAGGTCTAGAGAGTCATGCAAGTAATGAATGCACATAAAAAGCAAAAATTTACCTGTGAAATACCTACTATAGGTATTTGTAATGGGAATGATAGTGATGAGATTTTGTGGGTTGTTATAGTCTTACCCCTTTAGAAGAAATCTCGTCCCAAGATTTTGATGAACGTAGGAGTAGGAGAAAGAATGAGTCGAGAAAGATAAGAGGAAAGAAGAGAGTTGTACAAACGGAGTAGGAAATGTTTGTACATGTGCCAGATACTTGAATTCATTTATTTATATCTTATTACTCACAAGTAAAGGCATCCCAATTCTTGTAAGAAAAATCTTATAAATTCATGATCCATTCGATTTATAACTTTCTTCTTAAAATGAAAGAGCGTCCTTATTCATTTTAATAGAATAGTCATCATAAATCGTCCTTAAGTAGTATCGGCGGAAAACGGAAAATGTGGTCCACATTTAAGGAAATGTGGTCCAAGAACGTTTTGAAGACAAGTTCATGTCATGATGGAAACGAGTTCTAGTCATGGTGGAGACAAGTAGTAACCATGGTAGAGACAAGTTCTAGCCACGGTAGAGACAAGTTCTAGCCACGGTAGAGACAAGTCCAAGCCATGATGGAGACAAGTTTAAGCCATGGTGGAGACAATTTCATGCCATGGTGACCAGTTCTACAGTCTCCCTGTTTAGCAACTAGTCACCTGGTAGTCTCCCATGTTATGTCTAGAGTGACGGACGTCAACTATCTCGTTCTTGCAACTTTTGCAAGGTGAGATAGTATAATATCATAGTCAAAGATATTGAGGATTAAAGTTCGGCATAGATATTCTTACAAGATCTAACTAATAGAATCTTACGGTATGATGAGAAATACAAGTTCTAACTTTTAGAACATTGTAGGACTGGGTAGGGAGAGAATATAGAGTAGGGAAAATAGAGTGAAAAATGACGGAGGGACGAAAGGATGAAAGAAAAGGGGAGGATGGATGAAAAAGTAGGAAGGAGTGGGGAGGAATAAGGAAAGGCAAGGGATGAAATAAGAAAGTATAAAGGAGTGAGGGATAACGAAGGAGTGGGTTTAAACGGAAGAGTAGGATTAAACGGTAGAGTAGGAAGGCGGGAGAGTGAGATTTGAAATGGGTGGATGGGAAAAAGATAGGGAGAATGAGAATTTGAATGGAAAGATGAGAAAAAGCGAGAGGATAAGATTAAACGGGAAAGTAAGAGTATAGGATACTTGAGAGATAGTATCCTAATGGAATTTAAGATTTACTAGATTCCTTCAAAATTTGTTTTCCCCCTAAGGTTTTTCTAGTTTTCATAACTAGTCCTAAACTTCTAAGGGTGATGTGTTTGGTTCTATCGAAGTAGAGGGTTCTAAAGTGGGAGAAGGTTTAGGTGATTTCTTTCCTAAGGGTTTACTAGGAGTGTCCTTATTCTTAGGAAAAGTTTCGGGTTTTCTCTTTTGTCCTAAGTTGTCTATTACTACGAGTATCACTATTATTATAAGTATTACTATTCCTAAGTACTTGAAACCGGATAAAGTAGCATCCATAGTTTCTTCTAAGTGGAATTCCTAATGTGTAACCTATAAATTATCAAATCCTAAGAAACTAAGTATAGGTAGACTAAAATCCTCAAATGTCTTATTCCTAGTTATGACTTAGTAACCTCAAATTCTAAGTCTGGGTTATGAATTCTAAGGGTAGGCTCGGGATGTCCTAATAATATATCATTCCTAGGTATTTCTAAATCCTTAAAGTTTGTGGGAAAATCTTAATATGGAAAAGGGCAACTTATGAGGCTAGGTCTAGGTAAACTATAACCTTAAAATGGTTTGTTCCTATGAGGTAAGATTAGGTGTTTAAAGGCTTAAGGTTCTAAGTTGGTAGTTTTTTAACTAATCCTTCGTCATTCTAAAATTTTCCTATTTAGTACCTAAAGGTTTTCTAGTTTATTCTAATATCCTCGATATCAAGTAAGGTTCTTTTCTTAGGCTAAATCCTATAGAGGTGTCTTCCCTTAGTTTGGTTTCTAACCTCAAAATTTTCTTATTTCCTAGTTCCTTAATAATTTTCTTCAAGGTATTCTATACTTAGGATTATGTTTTCTAGGGATATCCTAAAGTTATTTCTAATCTCAAGTATGGGAATCCTACAGAATATGGTTTGGGTTTTACTAAGAGGGGAGGGGAAAACTAATTCGAGAATCATAGTAATCTAAGTAAAGAAGGAAGGATAGGAATATGCTTGTATATGATTATCATATACTTGCATATGAGATAGTTAGGGGTAGATTCTCTAACTAGAGGAAAGATAGCTTAAGAAAAGCTAAGGAAGTAGTGGAGATTTAGAGATCAGAGGAGAAAGAATTCAGATCTCTATGATGTAGAATAAAAATTCTCATCATTGGTAAGGGAAGTGTTTGAAGGGATTGGGTTTTAGGAAGGGATGAAGTACGAGGGGAGTTTAAAACAGTTTTGAGAATCTATGAATCTAAGGCATCGGGGTAGTTTTTCCTAATTTTCTAGAGGTAAGGGTTCGGGGTAGGTTATAACAAGTACCTAACTTGTCATATCCTATGGAATATATCTATACTCCTAGGGGTTACTATAGGGTTAGGGATGACCTAGGGTAATCAAGAAGAGGCATACCTAAATCTTGTTTATCTAAATTATCCTAATTGATGGGCACCAGGTAGTTTCTAAAACTTAACTTATGTTATTGATTTCCTATCTTACATATCCTATAGGCACTAATTGTTCTAAGGCAAAACTCTTAAGGCTATAAAACGGCATACTACTTACGGATTTCTTCTAAGGTTTTCCTAATTCCAAGTGTTTGGGTTTGTGGTATTTTCTAGGTTTGATTGATAACATTCCTCATCATCATCAATCATCTTTTCTAAAGTACAAATCCTAAAACGGGCAAAAGCTATCTTATGGTGGTGTCTCATTTGATTTTTCTGTAATTTAGCTACCTTAAAACGGGTTTCTTGTAGGGTATTTCTTAAACTACTATAGTCAGGTTGATTGCCTAGGTTATTATCATGACCTTTTTCTATCTTCTCAAGAAGGTCAAGAAAAATTTCATCTAAGTTATTTAAAATTTCTTCTACCTGACTTTCCTGATTTTCTAAAGTTGTCCTAGTGGGATTTTCTCCAAATTCATCTTTCCAAGATGAAATGGGAGGGTTTACTAAGTAAGGTGTAGGTACTAAAGTATAAGGTTGCCTAAGTTCATATCTAGGGGTATAGGCAGGGATAGGGTTTCTAGGTATACATGGTTCTCTAGGGAGAAAGAACCCATGTGGTTCAAATCTATGAGTGGGGAATGGTGGGTGTAAAATAGGGTTTAGAGGAGTAATAGGTGATGCCTTAGCATACAAATCTCTTAAGTGTTTTAAGTGTGGGTTATCTATGAAAGGTGTAAAACCTAAGGGTGATGGTGTATCTATACTATTCCTAGAGTCTTCTAAGGAATCGGGAAAATATGGTTTAGAGGGATAATCTAGTACATTCGGAGAGGAAAGAACATTCTCCGGATGTAAACTAGATGAGACGGGAGTAGAATAGCGGGGAGTAGACATAACTATATAATAGTAAAAATACTGTAAATCATTTAGCAGTTAAGCAGGTAATTACTATAATAACCTTAGCACGTATGGTTACGGAGGATGGCAGGGGCACTGAGGACTTTCTCGGGTTTAGGAAAAATAGTTGTAGTTTAGGTTTTGACCTTGTTCTCTACAACTGATGCTCTGATACCAATGTGTAACACCCCCATTTTCATGGTTCGCAGCGGATTTAGGGTTGGGGTATTACTTCATGGAATCACAGTTATAGTAATAGAAAATGACTCGAAAACAGACGTTTATAGAAATTTAGTTATCATTCATTTGATTATCAGAGTTTTTATAGTAAAATATATACTTTTACTAGTGATGAGGTCCCAAAGTTTAGATGATATGTTATGTTTGAATGATAACCGATTTGAAAGTCCTCCAAGTTCAGTGCCTCCTTCTGCCATAACTCCGTAGTAGTGATATACCTAGGATACATGCTTAAAAAGTCAACACTAGGTGTTGAGTGAGAGTCATAGGTTTAAGTATTAGTAAATACAAGTTCCACAGGGTTCAGTTGGTACACCCTTCAAGGAAAATGTAGTGTGTGTGATAATTGTGATGCATGTACAATTATCAAGAGTGGGGTACGTTGCACTAAGCTCATGAACCACACGTTAACAGTTCGGGTCATGGGGGCTGCAGACCCAACCATGAGGGGACGGGAAGGATAACTTTGCCAAAGTTAATCCTTCAGAGGGGTTCAAATATAGTACTTATTGATACCCTCCAGTGAGAGGTAGTATCAACGGGAGTTGTCAAACTCCAATAGATCAATCAACTATATTCGCGTTCGCTTGGGTAAAATATCCCAAACGATTAGATTCATTAATTTTAGTTATGTAGTGATGGCAGATAGTTTACTCGTACAACAACCAAAGAAAAAGAATTGTATTCGGTTTAAAGCATGTATCCCCCTCACAGGGTTGTAAAACATTTAAAAGTGAGGCTAAGAAAACTCACCTGGGCTTTGGGAAATATGAAAAGTGACTCGGAAACTAGACTGCCTTACTCACGTATCCTGATGGTATTGTAGGTATGGATGTATGTCAAGCTCTAGTTGTTTTGTTCAGGTTTCTTAAGTAATTATTCTTAGGGTTTTTAGTGGTTTAGGTATAACATAACACCGTTCAGGCCATCACAATTCAGAAGTATAAGACTCCTCACATGAAGCTCCCTACTATTGTATTATGTTATCAACATAATACCGTTCGGGCCATCATAATTCAGAAGTTAATACTCCTCACATGAAGCTCCTTACTATTGAGTAATGTATTTATTTAGAGTTTAGTTATAACATAACACCATTCGGGCCATCATAATTCAGAAGTACATGCAATAATCGTTTGAGGAGCCAGGACACCTTAAATCGTAAACCCAGCAAACTCGTTAAAACAAAATATCCACATAATACTCCTCACATAAAGCTCCCTAGTATTGTGTTATGTTTCTAACTTTAATATTTTTACTTTATACCCTTATAGTTTAACATATTTACAAAATCTACCCTAGACTTATAATACTTATATTATTTATACTTATAACTATCTATACTTAACACAATTAGTCCCTATATTTCTATATTTTGAGAAAATGGCAGAAATGACCCTTGGACTTATAAGTTTTCAAAATTTACCATTTATACCCTTAACTTTATAACTTTTGTAAAACTAGTCCTTTTAAGTTTATAACTTTTTAACTTTCTATCCTAAGGTTATGTAATTTTGCAAAAAGGGTCCTTATACTTATAACTTCTAAGAAATGTCAAAAATAGTCCCTAGTCTTAATATTTTCAGAAAGTTACCATATATACCCCTATGCATGGAAAACTTTGCAAAACTAGTCCTAATTCCATGTAAACTATATTTTTATGAAACAAAAAGGTTTCCTAGCTTATGTTTAACTAATATTAGCTTATCTAAGTTACCTAAACTAGCTTATAACTTAATATAAGGGATTATAGCATATAATTAGGGTTTAGTCTATATTTAGGGTTTTAAAAAGAAAAGTTCTAGTTTTTAGTGATCAAGGCTTAGGCAAGGGTCCTAATGAGATCTAAGGCAACCTAATACTATCCTAGGACTGAACTAAAGCTAAAGAAATCAAATATGAAAGCTTACATGACTAGAAGTGGGTTAACGAGGGGTTAACTAGGGTTTTAGGGTTTCTCGGCCAAAAATGGAATTCGACAAGCATGCAAGGCCTAGCTACTCAATTTCTAAGGTTCCTAAGGATCTAGTACTACAGAAATTTTGAGGTATAGAAGTGAGGAGAGGTTTGGGTTGAAATGAGAAGGGTACGAGCCCTTTTATAGGGTCGTTTGGAGTAGCGACCAAGAAAAAGAAGAAAGAGTTGGCGAGGAGGGGGGAGGTAACTAATATAGGCTACTAGCTGACTAAGGAGACCTATAGGGATGACTAAGGGTGGTTATGAGTAGCTAGGGGGCTGCCTAGGCCGGTTGTGGTTGTGGTGTGTCGAGAGGTTGAAGGTGGTGACAAGGAGGTGATGTACCACCTTGCTTGGGTGCTTAGAGGTGCTTGGGTGCTAGGTAGGTTAGGGGGAGGTGCTAGGGTGATAGGGTGCTTGGTTACTAGTTTAGAGGTGCTTTAGTAGCTTAGTTCTAAGGTTTAGGTTTAGTTTTTTCCTAGGTTTACCTAGAGAGAGTTTAGGGTCTAGCTTAGGGTTTAGTGCCTATTAGGATCCTATGAGTGTTTAATGACTAATCCTAAGTCCTAAGAGGCTTATACTAAGTGGTGGTAGCTTATGGGAAAGATTTTGGAAGGTTTGACCTAGTTTCCGGGAAGTTATAACCTAGTTATGGTTTTGTGTCTAAGGGAGTTGTACCTAAGTTCAAAAGGGTTGTACTAGAGTCTAAGGGTGCTAAGATATCCTAATGTTCCTAAGGGAACTCATACATAAGCCTTGGGCACTTTCAAACTAGTTTAGATAAGCATTTAGGGTTTTGTAAGTACATAGGCCTAATTAGGGTTTAATTAGGGTTCATTAGGGTTTTGTGATGAGTTTAGTATGTTAGATTGGTAAATTACTTATTGTGGTGTTGTTGTGATCTTATGCTTGACATACTGGAAGTTTATAGGAGGTGTGTGTAGAGTTATTTGGTTTGTGTGGATACGTGAGTAGGTCTAGAGAGTCATGCAAGTAAGAAATGCACATAAAAAGCAAAAAATTACCTGTGAAATACCTACTATAGGTATTTGTAATGGGAATGATAGTGGTGAGATTTTGTGGGTTGTTATAGTTAATGAAGCTGTTAAAGATGAAATTGTTACACCTAGAAAGAAGGATAAACAATCTAGGTCACCAGTTAAGTATGCTGAGATGTATAGGTCTACACCTAGATCACAAAGCCCTAGGGGTAACAAGATAAACTGGAACAATTTAAAGTCTCAACAGCTTGGTAAAGAGTTTGTGATGTACAATAAGGCATGCTATATTTGTGGTAGTTTTGATCATTTGCATGCTAATTGTGGATACCATCAGGGAAGAAAGGTGGTACATAGGAAAACTAGGGTGCATGAACACTACTTTCAGAGAAATACTCACCCTAATGATTACAGCAAATATGTCCCAAAAACAGTTATGATGAGGTCTAGCAATAAAACATTTTCTCCTGCTAGAACAACTCATTGTACTGTTAGGCAAAATAAGACATTTTGTCCAAAACAGCCTGTTTCAAGTGTAAAGCCAATAACAACATTTGTTAAAACAGCACAAACAGTAAAAAGGTCTTTTATGAGAAAAGAGTTGTTTACAACAAAAAATGGGTGCCAAAAGTTCAAACTGTTGATCCAGTAGTTTGTACCGCTAGGCCAAAAGTTTCAACTGAGAGCTTTGTAAACACAAAAAGGGTAAATGGGGGCAATGTTGTTAAGGCCTCAGCACGTTGGGTATGGAGACCTATTCAACCCAATGGTGCATCAATAGTTTTGGATAGAATTAATTATGTTGATGCACGAGGCAGATCCAAGTGAGTAATAGCTTGGGTCCCCAAGAGAAACTAATTTCTCTTCTTTAATGTGTAGGAACATTCAAGTGCTTTAAAGCCTGATCAAGGATATACAGATAGTGGACGTTCAAGGCACATGACTAGCAATAAGTCTTATCTTTCAAATTTCATACCTTTTGAAGGACAATATGTCAGTTTTGGTGGTGGTATTGGTGGCAAAATTACTGGTAAAGGTACAATAAAGACTGGTAATTTAGATTTTGAAGATGTGTATTTTGTGAAAGAGCTTAAGTATAATCTCTTTAGGGCCTGTTTGTTTAATTTTTTTCATTAAGTCATATTAATTAACAGATGACTTAATGCAAACAACCTCAGTTTTATTACTTAATATTTTCAGTCATCTTTCTTTATTAAGTCACAAACAAATAGTTTTCATATGACTTAATTAATTCAGTTTTTTTCATATTAAGTCAATTAAGCCGAAATCAAACAGCCCCTTAGTGTCTCATAAATGTGTGACAAAAAGAACAATGTCCTTTTTACTGAAACTGAATGCTTTGTTTTGTCTAAGGATTATAAGATGCCTGATGAAAGTCAGATATTACTTATAATTCCTAGACAAGGCAACTTATACAGTTTTGATATGAAAAATGTTGTTCCAAAAGAGGATCTTACTTGCTTGATTGCAAAGGCTACATTGGATGAATCTATGTTGTGGCATAGGAGATTAGTCATGTTAACTTCAAAACCATTAACAAAATTGTGAAAGATGGTTTGGTTAGAGGTTTACCACAGAAAAGATTTGAGAATGACCAAACTTGTGTTGCCTGTCTCAAGGGAAAGCAACACAGAGCATCTTGTAAGCCAAAGGCCCTTAACTCTATTACTCACCCACTATATATGCTGCATATGGACTTGTTTGGTCCAACTTCTTTGAGTAGTATTAATCATAAGAGATACTGTCTTGTTTTAACTGATGACTATAGTAGCTTTACTTGGGTTTTCTTTTTAGCAACTAAGGATGAAACTGCTGGCATCCTCAAGACCTTTATTACTGAGGTAGAATACCTAGTTGATAGGAAAGTAAAAATCATCAGGTGTGACAATGAGACTGAATTTAAAAATAGAGTTATGGATGATTTCTGTAAAGTCAAAGGAATTAAAAGAGAGTTTAGTGTTGCTAGAACACCTCAGCAGAATGGTGTTGCTGAAAGAAGAAATAGGACACTAATTGAAGCAGCTAGAACAATGTTAGCTGATTCAAAACTCACTATGAATTTTTGTGCTTAAGCAGTTTCTACTGTTTTTTATGTTCAAAACAGAGTTTTGGTTGTGCAGTCAAAGAACAAGAGTCCTTATGAGTTATTTAGAGGTAGAACACCTACTTTAGAATTTATGAGACCATTTGGATGTCATGTTACAATTCTGAATACCATTGATCACTTAGGGAAGTTTGATGGTAAATCAGATGAGGGTTACTTTGTTGGATATTCTATGGTTAGTAAGGCATTTAGAGTATACAACTTGAGAACCAAGCACATAGAGGAAAATCTGCATGTTGAGTTTCTAGAGAATAAAACTAATGTTGCAGGTTCAGCTCCAAGCTGGATGTTTGATATGGATTCATTGACTCAATCTATGAATTATGTACCAGTTTCTACAAGTACAAACACTAATGATTTTGCAGGGTCAGAAGAATATGTTGATGCAGATGGATCTAGTATGGAAAATGAGGCAAATCAAGATCATATCTTTATGCCTATTTGGACTGATGATTCTACTACAAAGAATGGTGATCCACAGCCTTCTGATGTAGTCAGAAATGAAGGTGATCTGCTGATAAGGATGCACATGATGTGAATGTTCAGAACAAGGACATTCCTGAAAGCAGTACAAACAGGGTTGGTACTGATGATGCAAATGTTAGTACTGATGGACCAAATGTGATTTCTCAGGGTTCACCAGCTACTCCAACTCCCCAGAATGATCCTTTTGATATCTTTGGAGGAGGTCTGCCCAATATACCTGTTACATATGAAGTTCCTCCAACTGCTCATTTAAGAATCAACAAAGATCATCCTATTGAAAATGTGATTGGTGAAGTTCACTCAACTGTGAAAACAAGGAGGCAGTTACAGGAACCAGATCATCATGGTTTCATAAGTGCAGTATATGAACCCAAAGATCATTAGAAAAGAATGAGTGTTTGTTCTTTTGTTTTCTGTCACAAGTTGAACCAAAGAATGTTCTCAAAGCCTTAGAAGACTCAAGCTAGGTAGAAGCTATGCAAGAAGAATTACTTCAATTCAAGATTCAGAAAGTTTGGGTACTTGTTTATGCTCCTAAAGGCAAGAGAGTTATTGGTACAAAATGGGTGTTCAGAAATAAGAAGGATGAAAGAGGAATTGTAATCAAGAACAAGGCAAGGCTTGTTGCTCAAGGTTACACTCAATAAGAAGGTATTGATTATGAAGAGGTTTTTGCACCAGTTGCAAGGATTGAGGCAATAAGGCTTTTTCTAGCTTATGCTTCTTTCATGGGCTTCACTGTTTACCAAGCAAATTGAAAAGGAGGTGTATGTTTCTCAACCTCCAGGTTTCTCTGATCCAGATCATCCTCACAAGGTATACAAGGTGGTGAAAGCTCTTTATGGCTTGCATCAAGCTCTAAGAGCCTGGTATGGTAAACTTGCTACTTATTTACTGGAAAATGGATTTAATAGAGGCAAGATTGACCAAACTCTATTCATCAAAAAGGACAAGAATGATATTCTACTTGTTCGAATCTATGTAGATGATATCATTTTTTGGTCTACAAAGAGATCTATGTGCAGAGATTTTGAGAAACTCATGAAAGATGAATTCAAGATGAGTTCCATGGGAGAACTTACTTTCTTTTTGGGATTGCAAGTACAGCAGAGACTTGATGGAATTTTCATTAGCCAAGACAAGTATGTGGCTGATATTTTGAGAAAATTCCAACTTGGAAATACAAAGACAGTGAGTACACCTGCAGATAAGGACACTGCATCACAGTTGAAGGATCACAGTGGTGAAACTGTGGATGTTCACACTTATAGGTCCATGATTGGGTCTTTGATGTATCTCACTTCATCAAGACCAGATATTATATTTGCAGTTTGTGCTTGTGCTAGATTCCAAGTCACTCCCAAGATCTCTCACTTAACTGCAGTGAAGAGAATCTTTAGATACCTTAAATGTCAACCCAATTTGGGGTTATGGTATCCTAAGGAATCACCAATGGAATTAGTAGCTTATTCAGATAGTGATTAAGCAGGAGAATGCTTGGATAGAAAGTCTACTATAGGAGGATGTCAATTTCTTGGATGCAGGTTGATATCCTGGCAGTGCAAAAAGCAAACAATGGTGGCTACTTCAACAACTGAAGCAGAGTATGTGCCTGCTGCTAGTTGCTGTGCTCAAGTTTTGTGACTTTAAAATCAACTACTTGATTATGGGTACAATTTTATGAATACCATTATATACATTGATAATAGCAGTACTATGTGTATTATTAAAAATCCANGGAGGATGTCAATTTCTTGGATGCAGGTTGATATCCTGGCAGTGCAAAAAGCAAACAATGGTGGCTACTTCAACAACTGAAGCAGAGTATGTGCCTGCTGCTAGTTGCTGTGCTCAAGTTTTGTGACTTTAAAATCAACTACTTGATTATGGGTACAATTTTATGAATACCATTATATACATTGATAATAGCAGTACTATGTGTATTATTAAAAATCCAGTTCAACATTCCAAGACAAAACACATAGAGATTAAACATCATTTTATTAGAGATTATAATGAGAAAAGGTTGATCCAGGTTGTCAAAATTCATACTGATGACAACTATGCTGATCTCTTAACTAAAGGTTTTGATGTGGGGAGGTTTCAATACTTGGTTGCAGGTATTGGGATGCTCAATCCATAAAATATTGATGTCTAAGTGTTATTTTCAAAAGAACTTGGATTTGTACTGCTTGTATTCTCAGTTAAATGCTTTTTAGAGTTTGTACTGTTAGTTGGTTTTTGGTACTGCTTATGTTAAACTGTTAGTCACTTCACAACATTGTCACATAGAAAATATTTTGTTTTGTATTTTCTTGGTTTTGGACTAACATTCACAGGAAAGATAAGCATTTTGAATNTCTCAGTTAAATGCTTTTTAGAGTTTGTACTGTTAGTTGGTTTTTGGTACTGCTTATGTTAAACTGTTAGTCACTTCACAACATTGTCACATAGAAAATATTTTGTTTTGTATTTTCTTGGTTTTGGACTAACATTCACAGGAAAGATAAGCATTTTGAATGGACTTGAGCTATGATGTGGTTTGGAGAGTTTGTTAAGTGTGGTTGCTGACACACAAAAAATGGTAATCAGTTCACCATGTCTAATCCACATAAGAACTGACTAGTCCAGAGCAAACGGCTACTGGTAAAGACTTCTCAAATCCATTCATGGTTGATAGTTTACCAAAAACTATATGGTTATCAACTCACCATATTCAATGATGAAGAGTTGGCTAGTCCAAAGCAAACGGCTCTTGGTAAAGACATGACAAATCCGTTGATAGCTGGTAGTTTGCTATAAACTATGCATGGGCAGTTATGTTCTTTCTCTATTATTTTTCAACTGCTCTTTGAAAAAGTTTGTATTGATGGGTCATAGTTTGTACTGCTAGTGTATATTTGCTCTAGTTGTTGAAACTGATGACTCCTCATCAAGATTTTGCATACGGAATTGGGAAAATATTTAGTTACCATACTTTTAGGGTTGCTTTCTTAAGAGATTATCTTGTTTCTAAACTTTATCTTTTCCAAAAATAACTACTTTCTTAAGATAATTCTTAACTTGTGCAACACTTTACAAACCCTGCTAGTATAAATATACCATTCCAATTGGTTTTTCAAGTCATTCGATCGTTTTCTCTCATAACGAATTGTTTATTAATCATGGTTCACTTGGTTTCTGAAGATTCAGGAGCAGAACCTAGTTTTACTAGGAATGAAACTCAATCTATGTCCAATGATACACCTCTCACAGCAGGTCACACAGCTGAAAGTGTTAAGGATAGTTTGCAACTTCATGAATTGATGTCTATTTGTACCACATTGTCTCCCTAAGTTTCGAGCTTGGAAGTTGATCTCACGAAAACAAAGCTATTATGTGAAGAACTAAATGCTCAAGTGCAACAGTTGCAGGTCAAGAAGAAAGTTCAAGTTCTTTCTCCTACTTTCTCAGATTCTAATGACTCATATATGGCTTTAAGGAATTCTTCCAAACAGGGGAGGAAAATAGAGTCAAAGCTTCAGGGGAGGCAAAAGAAGTTTGAAGATTTTGTTTCTGATGATGAAGAAAGTACTGCTTGTTTTCATAAAGCTGATCAGTTAGAGAAGAAGGTAAAGTCAAAAGAAACAACTGTATATATCAACTTATTTCCAGCAAGAATTGAAGACTGGAAGATCAGTAGAGATAAGTTTGGAAAAGTGTGGAAGATAACCAGGGCTGATGGAAAGTCTGAATATTACAAGAACATTGAAACATTGGTTAAATCTTGTGAAAGAGAAGATTTGGATACTTTATGGAAGCTGGTTCAAATGAATCTCAAGGTTACAAAGAAAGTTGATGTGAAAGAGCAAGAACTTTGGGTGGAACTGCAAAGATTATATGAACCAGATCCTACAGATGTATATTGGAACTTTCCAAATCAAGATCACACTATCTCATGGAAATTCTATGACTCAAGCAATGTTCATCACTTGTCAACTCAAGGTGGAGTTGATTTATTCATGTTTGCTGAAAAAGAATATCCATTGTGTACTGAAGTGCTTACTAGAATGTTGTTTTCAAAGCTTCAATGTGAAGAACAAACTGAAGCTGTTCAAGATCTCATCTTAAGCATAGGTGGTCAATTGCTAACTAAAATTTGTGAAGAGCTTGACAGTGAATCTCAAGCAAAACGAAGAAAAAGATGTTAAGTGTTTGAAAGAATTCCCCATGTTTTTAATGGATAAAGTATAATTGATGAAACTTGTGAATTTGCAGGTAAATCACAAGTTTAGGGGAGGATTGTTGGGAATTATACTTAATAGTTGGAACTGTCTTGCTTAAAAGAAGGTACTGTTAGC
The DNA here is from genome assembly GCA_014162995.1 of Artemisia annua. Classification (NCBI taxonomy): domain Eukaryota; kingdom Viridiplantae; phylum Streptophyta; class Magnoliopsida; order Asterales; family Asteraceae; genus Artemisia; species Artemisia annua. The sequence continues at coordinate 134,876 of LBNU01014093.1, read as the reverse complement.
AGATTACACTACCAGTACTAACTAAAGTTAGTACTGCTCACTCAGAAAGTTAGAACTGCTTATGGGATGAAGATCAAAAGTGAAGATACGTTTAAGATAATTATAGAATAAATTGCATGTATATCTTATACGTCTAGATTGATACGAATAATGTATCAAAGTAGTTTTATTGTAAAGGACTCCTTGTGTCTTATAAAAAGAATATCCATTATGTACTGAAGGTGAATCAACAAATTCACATAATTGAGGAATTACATAATGTGAATCAACAAATTCACATAATTGAGGAATTACATAATGTGAATCAACAAATTCACAAAAGGTTTGAATTGGCGGGAGCACCCTGACCCCGGGTGTCTTTTGGCACCATCTATTGTCCACCCCACAAGGAATAGCTCCGGTAACTCTCCTGACCTAGTGAGACACCAACTAGAGTGAGCACGAGTCAAAATTCGAACCCTTAATTGCATCAGCTAGCGTGTGAATACAAGCAAGCTTAGGATCAAAGATCCGTTTAGTTCAAACATAATGTGAATACAAGCAAGCTTAGGATCAAAGATCCGTTTAGTTCAAGCATAATGTGAATACAAGCAAGCTTAGGAATACATAATGTGAATACAATCAAGCTTAGGATCAAAGATCCGTTTTGTTCAAACATGATTGCATCAGCTAGCTTATCTTTCTTTGGATTTCTAGAATCAAAGAAAATTAAAGTGCTATTCCCGTAACACCAAAAAGTCTAGGTAGTGGCTTGTGCAACCGCATCAAAACAGCCGTTTGATGATGATGTCAAATTTGAAGAATCGTCCCACGAGATTAAGTGAGGGGTACCGTGGGATAATCCGAAAGTCCGCACTATGTTTCACCATATCCCAAAGGTTACAAGCAATTGTGCAACGTGGAACAGCCAGTTAAACGCCTTAGAGATAATCTGTTAAATGCATATTCAATTATTCACCATTTGAGTTTGAAAAATATGGAGTAATATTCAAATGTTACAAAGTCGTCTCAGTTTAATTGCTTTATTGATTACTTGTTTGTTATTATAAAATCAATCAACCGATGAACACATACAACATATTAGATATGAGTTTAAGGTAAGCACGTAACACTACTGCCGCAACACAAGAGTCAAAATAATTAATTTAACGCTATAGTTAAATATTTTTATCTCTCTACGCTATGTATTCGTGGGTTGAGTACTTTTTTATGCCTTGCAATATAATCATATCAACTTGCTGTTTCAGAAAAGACAGACATGCATGGTTTATAAGACAAATGGTGTCAAGTGGAAGACAAGATTAATTTATAATACAATATATGATCGTTGTATACATAAGAACTGGAATAAACTTGCCTCCTCAAGGATACTTTAATATAGATAATTACTATTATCAATACACACATTTATGTACCAGGCTTTGTTAACTTTTGTGATATATTTTTTTTTTTGGATAAAGGGTTTTCCGATAAAATATATTACTTCAAGAGAACAATTAAGTAAATAAGATGAGTGTGAATCCCATATTTCAGTCCGTTACAGGCAAACAAACGCACCTATTACAAAAATAAAACGCCAACAACAAAACTAGAGCTACTTCCTAACTCTACCACGAATACGGATGTCCCACACGTCACAAAAATCAAGTTGTTTCTCAGTTAAGTCATTAACATCTTACTCGTAACCATAATAACCATCATAATCTTCATAATCAAGGAGACTTGCATCATTAGCTCATCCACCAACACGATTCGGGTTATCCATATATCGAGCCATGTCATCATCAATATCCTAGACTTTTTCACTATCCGAATCTTCCCCTTGCAAAGCGCGCAATGCGCACAATGAAACAATTGTTCCACTCTTGGGGAAATACAATAAACTTTAGCAATTTACAGGTAGCAGTAAGCAGTAGCAANGGTAAGAGATGGTGTGTTAAGGTGTCACATTCGCAACTTAATTTGACGACTATAATATTCAACCTTTATGAATTCGTCTCGACCTGTTTAACTTATTCATTGGTTACTTATTTGTTAATTGTTATCATAAGATAGTCAATCGATGAAGTAGACATGAGTTTAAGGTAAGCATGCACGTAACCTCATTGCCACAGCACATAAGTCAAAACAATTAATTTTGCATGGTGATTATTCTAATGGGTCGATAGATAGAGAAAACAATGTTCGTAGTTGAATTTGAAATATATTCGTTAATTAGGTATATATGCTGACCGATAACGGTTATTAATTTTCAACCTTTTGGCTAAGATCGAATTCAAGAATCAAGACGTATCAAAGGAGGAGCAAACAAAGACAATCAAGTAAACAAAACAATGGAAACATCTACTAGACTAAGAGAAAACAAGGTTGAATGTTTGATTTTTCTATTCGTTTTCTTTTTTAATGTGACTGAGGGAAATTGACATCAATCGACCCGTTTCTTATCACGACATACCATTTCACGAGATGTATAAGACTCGTAAAGTACTAGCCAGGCAAGTGTCCCTAAATTGTTGATACAAGAGGCTAACTCGAGGGTTTTTTAGACTTTTTCATGTTCTTACCGCTACGTTCTTCGGTTCTTGGGTTTGGGTTAGTAGACAGATGCGTAATCATACTTTATTAAATTCAACAAAGTATTAAAAAAATTAAATGAATTAAAAACAAGTCAGACCTGTCATTAGTCGGTCTAAAAGGACGGTTTTATTCATTCTTTAGAATTGATTTTACAGATAGAAAAAGAAAATATTATGTTTCGTAGTAGAGTCTAATTAAGTTTCTAACATTATTGTTTATTGTAAATCGTCGTAGTCATTGTAACCTTTTCTATGCTTGCAACATAGGAACACTGTCACATAAACATTAGGGATAATTGCTTAGTAATGTATTTAACTTGTCATGTTTTGTAGTTTTGCGTAGCCTATTAGTTTTAATCAAATTCACGTAGCCAACATTTGAATTTAGTCTGATCCGTGTACTTGGTAACCTCCTTAGCAGGTTACGTGTTCATTTATACATTCTACATTATTTTTTGTGTGACATGTCACTAAATAATTTATACATTCTATATTAACTTTTGCAGTTTCGTAATTTCGTGTAGCATACTTTATAACTTCTCATTTCCAAAAACCCTCTTCAACTTTACCCTCACCCTCTTCGCCACCATAGCAACCACCACCACCCTTCACCTACCGCCACTACCACCCTTCACCTACTACCATCACACTTCATCCAACACCATGAAAAAAACCGACCCATTCATACACTACCTTTATCAAACTAGGGTTGAGCATAATAGACCGCGGACCGGGCTAAATCGAGAAACCGGCCCGAACTGGACTGAACCTATTTGGGTCCGGTCCTCAGTCCACACTTAACCTCATTTTTGGTCCTCGGTTTGGTTCAATTTTACGTACAAACAACTATTTTGCTTTCTCGAACCGAACCGGACCAAACACATTCGGTCCGGTCCTTGGTCCCTAGTTTTGGGCTAAATCGGTCTCGGACCGGTCCAAGTTTTTTCGGTCCGGTCCGAGTTTGACCCGATGCTCACCCCTACATCAAACCCAAAACAATAACAACAAAATCACTTTCGTCATGACGTCATCAACCACCACCTTTATCATCCTTTCCTGAAAAAGCGACTTCAACAAATCTTCATTGGTTTTATGCTCGAATTTTGACATATAGTATAAAGTGGTACAAATTTGCGGAAAAACGTCGTTTGTTGTCATACTTTGCCGAAAAAACGACTTCAACCAATCTTCATCATCCTTCACAAGAAAAACGTCATCAACCACCACTATGTGACTGATTTGTAGTCATAAATTATAAGCACATGTTCCTTGCTTGTTGCCGATTAGGATATAAATCGAATCAAATATATATATTCAAGACATGAAGAACCCCAAATGAATTTAGCTAGAACTTAAAACTTTTTTTGGTGGTTTTATATTGGGTTAATTACCGAGATATGTATTTAACTTGCCACTCCATGCAACTTTATGAAGCATACTTTATGCTTACATGGAAAAAAACTTGCTCTATGTAGACATTAGCAGGTTGGCCGGTCATCGAGTACATGGAAAAGACTGAATTCAACAGTTGGCTACACGAATTTGCAAAAAAAAAAATAAATAAATAAATAATAATAAAAAAAATAAATAAATAAATAGAAAACTACACAAGATTACAATATATGGCAAGTTAGATCCACTTTTCAAGCAATTATCCTAAATATAATACACACGATAAAGAAGATTGAATAGCTAGTTTATTTGACAAGAAATTAAATAAAATTTGAGAAGAATTTTGCAGGAAGTTAATTATATACGATTTTTACTTATTACCCTTTAAGTTTAACAAGACTGTTACAACTTTTCCGATTTCCATTTTATTTAGTTATTGGATGAAATATCAAGGTTTTAATATTCGTTAAATAAATAAAAAGTACAGCCATAAGTGCGGGCGGGCGTAAATGGAATAATCCACCAACCATGGTTGGCCTCCACCTTGCATTATACACCGTCACCAGTTCACCACTTCTGCGCTTGGTTGTGGATTGTTAGCATTCGTTTAATAATCTACTTCACCGAAGGTGGTGCACGCAAAATATACTTTTAACGGTCATTTTTTTTTCAGGTGAGGGACGTGAAGAGGAATGTTGGGTGGGATGTGACATATTAAGTGTAAACATGTGAAATATTTAAACGAGTATTCTTAATGTATATATTTACAATGTGTTTTAAAATTTTCAATTATAATGTGTTAAGAGCTTCATTATTATAACTTAATTTATAAAACTTTTATTTATTAAAAGTTTAATATAAAAAATTGAATTTGGTGTTCGGTTTGGTAGTCAATATTACATTTGTTTGGTGAAGGGTTTGATGATGCGTAAATCATGATGTTAAGCTGATGTAAAGGTGGTGTGTCTGACGTTTGGTTACGATTACACCGGGTCTAAGGGCAACACCTTCTCGTGAATAACGCCTAAATTTGTTTAATGCTTCCATTTTCAATTATGGATTCAACTATGATAATGATAGAACCATAAAGCAACAATATACCTTAAGATAACCACCTGTCATGGGAAAATAGGCGTATATGATTATGACGTACAAAATCATTTAGAGCTTATATGAACTATGAAGGTGTTTATCCTTGTCGATATTGCTCTGTTTTCGTTTACTCGATTTCTTGGGTTTGCTAGCTAACTTTTGTTTATTTCATCCGAACCCTTTAAAAGTTTTTGGTAACCCCAAAGATTCTAAAATGCACCCTATGTTTCTAGGTGACTAATATTTGAGGCCAAGGTATGAACGAGAGTACAATCTAAATGGACTGAAACATTGCCTAAAGTCGTATCATTTGATTTAGCCAATTAGACGCGTCAATTTTTTTTTTCTGTGACCATGATCCAAATAGTAGAAATCCTACACAAGTATTCATTAGACTCACTGGTGGTTACTTGCCTTAAGGCATTAGTATATGTACATGGTAGTTCTTGTTGTAGGCCAATCCAGATTTGTGGTGACGTGGTGTACTCCTTCTACATTGATATTCGTTTGCCAATTATTATGTATTTCAAAACAGAATGTTATGAGATGCCTCTTACTTTATCGAATTCGGTTGCTAATTTTTCTGTGTTTAGAGATTATCAGATTAAGCCATATCTGTTTACTGATCACGTTGGTAGTAAGTGACAAATTTGAAAGAGTGGAAGACTATATTGGCATAAAAAGTGATCTCGTCAATATAAATATCGTAACAAAATAAGTTTTTACTAATCGCAGGTGTTATTTTGTTGGAGGATAATTGTATTGGTAACACATTTCTTAAGAATATTTTCGCAAGGTTATTCTACTAGCTTTGGTTTAAAAAAATGCAGAGTTCAAGACCACTATTCCTTGATTGATGGAGTAGTTACCCTTAAATTGGCTTGGAGAAAACCGCTAAGAACCGCCCAGAAGCAATTTAATTTAGTGACCCTTAAGCCTGATCCATCAACACTATCCTAATTCGTTCACTGATAAGAGGGAGTGCACCTTGGAGCCTTCTAAATCCTTCATTTATGCTTCTTCGAAGAGAGAAACTGGCAATTGCACTCTATTATCTAACGGTGATTGTTTTAGATGGAATGAAATAGTTCCCATCAAAATAAGTATCTTCTCTCGGCGTTTAAACATTAAAAACCTCCCAACTAGGTGGAATCTTGATCATTGTGACTTCACTAAGAACCTCGTGGAATCTTGATCATTGTGACTTCACTAAGAACCTCCAACCTTTTTTTTTTTTTTTTTTTTCCAATGATCGACAAGATTATATCAAAAATGCAAACTAGCAAGAAGCTAGAATTACAAACACCGGTTACCAACCAATATCAGCATGCAAAAGCAACCTAGAAAGACACGCGAACACGCCCACAATCTATCAATGACCAACTACACTAATATATAGACTAGACCTAACTATTATAGTCGACCAATTACCACAGTTTCCCAAAAAAGACCACTAACAAGCCACTTTTTCAAATCAAACCAATCACAATGCTACTTGAGGAAGCAACTTGAGAGCTTTGGAAGACCGTAGCCTCATAGTACCCTTATTGTGATTAAGCAATTGAAACCTCCGACCATCTCTTCACCGACTTTTTTAGGCTCTCACATTTTGGGAAACCCTGTAAAAGTGGGGGAAATTTTTGGACTACCCAAAAACTATCAGTAATTTGCTTGTTTGGGCTAACAGTCCACAGCTTCCCACTGCTATTAAATTGTGCTTTGACGTTGTGATTCTCACTTGACTTTGGGTTATTTGGCGTTATAAAAACTATATATATGCTTTGTGATGATATTATTTTTTTCTTCTCACTCAAGGATAGTTCACATGAGCAAGATTATTCATCTCATATGGACTGATTGGATCAAAAATAAATCTACTTTTGTAATAACACTTTGTAAGCTGCTTGGTTTGCACCTAGCGACTTGCTTGTGCGGCAGTTATAGAGAAAAAAGTGTCAAATTTGCTACTTCATAAGATATTGTTCTAAAATTAGTGATGTTTTATTGGTAAGCCAAAAGTTTTACATATCTATATATACTGCTTAATGTCATTCACATATTGGTTTTTCTTTCTCGTAAGCCAAACTCTTCCCGTGACTATATATACCACATAATATCTTACACATGTTAGAGAAAAGAACTAAATCCGATCACATGTTAATAAGCCACTCATTACATACCATTAAGCCAAAGGTTACTCACAGTCTTAGCACTTACTTTTTTTCACTGATAGATGGCAAAATCTTCGAAACTGGTAAAGTAAAACTTCCCAAATTGAACAAAGGGCACGTTCGTGAATAGGAAGTAATCAAGATTGAATGATACTCTCATCATTTCCCATCCTCTCCTATATCTAATCTCCAAAGAGAAAACCGGACATAAGGAAATGATTATTTATATTTATTTTAAAAATTTTGATACAATATAGAAAAACTTATAAACAAAACACGAGATAGGAAACAACAGAAATGCTTATGTAACAAACACGCCGAAAAGTTAGTGAAGCCGATCCAAGTGGCCAACGTTGTACACCGTCGTCACAACCGCTGCTTGGTCACCATAAATATTCCTTCTTGCAGCATCTAAGTATCAATTTTAATACCCTTTTCTTTTACTTATCCCTTAAAATATTCCTTCTGGTTAAGAGAGTACCTTAACATAATTTTCCTTTGCTCTCGATTTCTGTAGGACTGTAGGACTCCACTGGCTAGGTCTAACTAGAGGTTTTATGTAGTGGTTTTATACAGTGATGACATAGCTAGTTCATGTCCTTCTAGTTTGGGCAGGCGAGTATAGGAATAGATTAGCAAATACCCAAATACCCACTGGATTAGAGTTGGTAGCAGAAACGAAGGAACTTTGACTGTTATAGTAAGTTTCTAGAGCTGATCGATTTATTATTAGCGAAATCTGGGCATCACGTGTGTCCAGGAGACTAAATACTAGGGGTCTCGTACGAGAGTGTGAAATGAGTACATTATATGGTATTAAGACCACAAACTACATAAGACAGACTAGGAATCATTATGGAAAGCGACTTAGAGACATATATGAGCATGTGTAAAGATAGGATTATTTCGGTCGGTTTGATGATTGGGGAAAAGACTTTTAATATCACTAGCGTGTATGCACCCCAAGGATACCTTAGAGAGGTGCCACTAGATGATCATGTGAGAGATTGCTCAGCGGATCAAGGCTTGATTCTAATGAAGATATATGAGCATAAGTGGATGGATATTCGGGTGCCTATGGCGATTTCAAGTATTGAGTTAGTAATGAAGAAGGGCGCACGATATAATAACTATTAGAGTTAACAATTGTTCATGACTTGGTCATCTCAAATTCAGATCTTTAGGAAGAAAGATGCTCATCAATTACATTCCATAGCTAGGTCTATGAAACTCAAACGGAGATTATCTCTTATGCACAAGAAAGCCATTTGAAGCATGTAAAGATATTGAAATTAAGGTAGTTCTAGGTGAGGCTTTCACTTCCCAACATAAAATTTGGGTCATTGGTTACTTTTACAGAGTCGAGTGAGAGGGAAGTAAAGCCGAGAATAATACGTAAAACCATATATGGAGAAGCAGTTGAGATTTTTAGAGCAAAATTCACAAAGTGTTATTGTTGATGATTTTAGTGTCATCAACTATTTTACATAATTGCAATTTACTAGAGACCGATGGGATTTCATATTATGCTCGGATACAAGTTAGAGAAGTGTGGAGTGCATACTCGTTTGAGCTACCATGTTTCCAACCACGACAAAGATGCGGGGTCAAGGGGGCTTCACGCCTTGCGGGGTCAAGGGGCATCGACCCTTGTTCGTGTTCTTTTGAAAAATTGCAAATGCATATGCAAGACTAAAATGACCACCTATATATGTGAGAATGAACTTTTGCCACTTCAAGAAGCTTGTACTTGTCTTCCTATATTTTAATCAATTGATAAAAACACATGGCTTGTAATAGTTTCAAGTATAAACAATAAAGTGTTGCAAAAACTAATGTATATAATATCTTTAGGTACTCAAATGGGTTGGCGGGTTCAATCGTTACGGCACTATGAGATTCTCGAATATTTAAAATAGATGTTTTTTTTTTGGGTAAAATGGGTGTTGTACTAGGATGAAAATTGAATTGTTAAGACATTCTCATTTCTGCATTTGTTTATTTCATTATGTTTTTATTATATACTTGTTTGTTTCAACATGTAGTTAAAAATTACTTTTTATACCAAAAGACGCGTCTTATTTTCACTAGGTGAATCATTTTGGACATCAACACAACTTACTTTTCATTATTGCGACGAAATCTATAGATTAACCATAGTGTATTGACTGAGTTTGAGTTTGTAATCTGTTGTAGTGACAAAGGATTCACTTTAATTTTTTTTATGAAACTGACGGTTTAACATTTGAGATAAGTTTTTTAGTAGATTTGGATTGGGTTAATAAGAACACAATTTCGATCACTATAAACAGGTAAAATGAAATCATAATACCTTTCAATTTGATTACAAATTCTGTCATACGGAAAAAGGTTACACTTGGTCACTTATGGCTAGCCGGTGAAGCTACAAACTTAGCTGCAGTTAAGCAACAATTATTCAACAGACAAAACAAACGTATTTAATATATTAAAATATACAATGCTAGGGGTAATCTTGACATTTAAAAGAAATACTAGTGTTTTAGCAATCTTATCTTATCTATAAACATATAAACGCATCAAAGATCTCATAGGAACACTTGATACTTATACACTGGTTGTTCAACATTATGGACACCAGGTGTAATATTTAGAGTCCTACGCAGATCTTAGCAATCTGCCAAGAACACTTATGAGGGAATATACATAAGTATTTCCCAGTGATTGAGTGGAAACTCCTGCCAGGGTCAACATCAAACAGCCCTGATAGCATGTTACTTCGGTAATCTCTTGTGGGTTACGCTTAGTGTGTTTGGTGGTGTTCATAAAGGTCTACAGTCGTGGGGTGATCTCCAGCGACCCACCTAATCGTTGGTGTACTTCGGTATGTCAGTGTAAGCCCTTTCGTGGGCATCCGATTAGGAACGGCCTTGGTAAGGATTAGAGAAAGTCTTCACACCATGCTGTTGACGATCTCGAAGTCCAAACTTGTAAGTGCTGGTATGTTTATTACTAACCAAGTTTTATGCAGCTCAACATACCAAACTTGCCATGTTCACCGCCATCACTCTAGTTCCACATGCTCATACCAACATCTAAAAGGAGTCGTCAGAACTGTTCAACCATGGAGATCTACTCAACAAAGATGTATGGGCATGTTGGAAAGGCGTAATCACACCAAAGACAAAGAAGTTGACGATTGATGCCGATTGCTGAAAAGATGCAGATTCATCATCTCATGCTTACACTTCAACATCATAACTCAAGATATCGTGATCAAGGAATGGGCTTCGACTATGCTTCCATAACTCTGATGCAGAAGATCATGATCCAGAAAAGTGTAAGCATGACATGACAAAGACAATCACAACATCACAAAGAGACACATACACTCAAAGATGACTTGAAGCTAATTATATGGATGAAGAACGAAGAGCAAAGTCAAAAGATCATCATATACATCAAGGAAGTCATCTTGAGTCGTTTATCAATGAAGAATCAATAACTACGAGCTACAAAAGAATCTACAAAGATCTCAATGCAAGAATTCAAGAATTTTTCCAGGTGTGACGTCCCTTAGGGGGAGATTGTTAGGAATACGCTTTTCGTATAAGAAAGATTCGGTCACCCCAGATATGATTAAGCATTGTTTAGCTCGTAGTAGTTACAATAGTTAGTTAAACATAGTTTAGAAGTAGATTAGTTCGTGGAAGAAGGACGGGTCTTTACCCATGATCCGCAGCCCAAGTGGCACGCCCAAGTGGCAAAACCCATGTACANAGATCTCAATGCAAGAATTCAAGAATTTTTCCAGGTGTGACGTCCCTTAGGGGGAGATTGTTAGGAATACGCTTTTCGTATAAGAAAGATTCGGTCACCCCAGATATGATTAAGCATTGTTTAGCTCGTAGTAGTTACAATAGTTAGTTAAACATAGTTTAGAAGTAGATTAGTTCGTGGAAGAAGGACGGGTCTTTACCCATGATCCGCAGCCCAAGTGGCACGCCCAAGTGGCAAAACCCATGTACATATATACCCTCTCCATCCTTGGAGAGGGTGAACCTCCTCATAATCTCATTTTCTTTTTTTTGGTTTCACTCTCTCTCTAAGGTTCCTCTCCCTCTCTCTTTCTCTCTCTAAACTTCATCTTCTTTCTTTCTTTCTTTATTTCTTTTTCTATTGATTCGATCCATAACCATAAGAACCATACATGTTATTTTTTAGTGTTCTACAGTCGGGGAAGGAAGCTTCGTTACCCGAACCACTATAAATACTCGTGATTTGGTTTGATCTTTTCATCATTTACTTATTATCTTGCATTATTTTTGAACGGCGAGTTAATATAATACTAACTTAGTTATTCAATTCAACAGTACTTACCCAGAAGGTAGTCTCTGCCAACCTCGAATAATAGTTAGTGATTCGATTCCAGAATACATACCCATAAGCTAGTCCCTAGAACTATAATTTTAAAATAGTAAAAACTATTCAACCCACTTTTAGTTTTTCACATAATTGTCGTATCGTATTTTGAATATATCATATTTGAGTTTTAGTTTAATGTGTTTTTTATAATAATAGATTCATTATTTTATTGTATAATAAAAATTGTCATTTTCTATTTCTTTTATTGTATAATAGATTCATTATTTTATTCTCTCTCAATGTAAAATAACATTTAAAAATCAATGTAAAATAACATCTATCTATCTATAAACATATAAGATTGAGTCCTAAAATTTAATGTGGAGGCGTCAAGATTGCATAGAGTACAAATTGCTAATGCTCGGAATTCAATGCAGCTTCATAATAACTATACAATCATGAAAGGAGATGAAGTGCAAGGGTTGCCCGAATTGATCACATAGCATTTAGTATAGAATTAAAAGTCGGTTAGATGAAGTGCAAGGGTTGTGAAAGGTTGCAAAAATAATTAATGATTTAACCTAATTCATGCCTATATAAACCGGCCAAAGTCATATTTAGTATGTACATTTGAAGATGACTCACACATCTTTTAGATCTTTGATTGTTGGTAGCGGTATGTAAATTCTATTCTGCAACATTTTGAAGACGATTCACACATCTTTTAGATCTTTGTAATTAACTTGGTCTTATTTTTTTCTTAATTTTGTTATCATACGCAGGTACCATGAAAATCACACAAGATCATGCATGCTCAGATAAATGGAACCAAAGATTGAGATACCAACTATTTTATTTGTTTCTTACATATTTAGGTGATTGTTATATAGATATATGTATTATGTTAATGCATTTTCATATACAAGTAATTTATGTGCGATTTCTATTGATGTAGCTCACATGTGCGAATTGATTCAAGAAAATGTGCACGAGCATGTATGTAAAGCAACATTTAAATGGTTAAATGACAATATTTAGCGTGATTAGTTTATGATGTAGCTCACATGTACGAATTGATTCAAGAAAATGTGCACGAGCATGTATGTAAAGCAACATTTAAATGGTTAAATGATAAAGTACATAATTTTGCTCGAACCCATTTGTAAATTATAATAATAAATTAAAAAAATAAATTTTAAGACATAATAGTTGAGTCCAAAGGTTTTAGTAATTATTAATAGTGTGTTAATTAATATTCATTTGGTTATCTATTTAGAATTGAGTTTATTGATAACATTTATTAATATTATTTAGAATTCAATCTTAATTTTCAATAAAATTAGTTGTCAATAAAATGAGATAAATCCAAAAAGGTTTCTAACGATTTTTATACAGTTTATGTGGCAATATTATATATACATGATTATACAAATTTTATAATACTATAAGATTGAGTCCTTTAATTTAATGTGGAGTAATCAAGATACTCAAGATGGGGGCCTATAATTTAATGTGAAGTATATACAACATCGAGATGAAAGTGCAAGGGTTGCCGAAATTGATCACGTATTTAGTATAGAATTAAAAGACGGTTATAGACGAGAATGTATGTAAAACAACATTTAAATGGTTAAATAATAAAGTACATACTTTTTGCTCGAACCCATTTGTAAATTATAATAATAAATAAAAAGAATAATGTTTAAGACATAAGAGTGGAGTCCAAAGATTTTAAGAATTATTAATAGTGTGTTAATTAATATTCATTTGGTTAGTTATTTAGAATTGAGTTTATTGATAAAATTTATTAATATTAGTTAGAATTCAATGTTAATTTTCAATGAAATTAGTTGTACAGTAAAATGAGATGAAACCAAAAAGGTTTGTAACGACTTTTATATAGTTTATGTGGCATTATTATATATACATGATTAAACAAACTTTATAATACTGTAAGATTGAGTCTCTTAATATAATGCGGAGTAATCAAGATACTCAAGATAGAGTCTCATAATTTAATGTGAAGTATATACAACATCGAGATGGAAGTGCAAGGGTTGTCGGAATTGATCACGTACTTAGTATAGAATTAAAAGACGGTTATGGATTGAGATGAAGTTGAAAAGGTTACAAGAATAATTAATGATTTAACCTAATTCATGCCTATATAAACCGACCAAAATCACATTTAGTGTGTACATGTTGTAAGCATCATTTAAATGGTTAAATGATAAAGTATATAATTTTTGCTCGAACCCATTTGTAAATTATAATAATAAATAAATAAATAAAGTTTAAGACATAATAGTAGAGTCCAAAGGTTTTAGGAATTATTAATAGTATGTTAATTAATATTCATATGCTTAGCTATTTAAAATTGAGTTTATTAATAAAATTTATTAATATTAGTTAGACTTCGATGTTAATTTTCAATTGAGTCCCTTAATTTAATGTGGAGTAATCAAGATACTCAAGATGGAGTCCCATAATTTAATGTGAAGTATATACAACATCGAGATGGAAGTGTAAAGGTTGCAGAAATTAATCACGTATTTAGTAAAGAATTAAAAGACGGTTATTGATTGAGAGGAAGTTGAAAAGGTTGCAACAATAATTAATGATTTAACTTAATTCACGCATATATAAACCGGCCAAAATTACATTTAGTATGTACATATTTTTAAGCAACATTTAAATGGTTAAATGATAAAGTACAAATTTTTGCTCAAACCCATTTGTAAATTATAATAATAAAAAATAAATAAAGTTTAAGACATAATAGTGGAGTCCAAAGGTTTTAGGAATTATTAATAGTATGTTAATTAATATTCATATGGTCAGCTATTTAGAATTGAGTTTATTAATAAAATTTATTAATATTAGTTAGACTTCAATGTTAATTTTCAATTGAGTCCTTTAATTTAATGTGGAGTAATTAAGATACTTAAGATGGAGTCCCATAATTTAATGTGAAGTATATACAACATCGAGATGGAAGTGTAAGAGTTGCAGAAATTAATCACGTATTTAGTAAAGAATTAAAAGACGGTTATGAACCGAGGTGAAGTTGAAAAGGCTGCAAGAATAATTAATGATTTAACCTAATTCATGCATATATAAACCGGCCAAAATCACATTTATTATGTACATATTTGTAAGTAACATTTAAATGGTTAAATGATAAAGTACATAATTATTGCTCGAACCCATTTGTAAATTATAATAATAAATTAAAAAAATAAAGTTTAAGACATAATAGTAGAGTCCAAAGGTTTTAGGAATTATTAATAGTGTGTTAATTAATATTTATTTGGTTAGCTATTTAGAATTGAGTTTACTGATAAAATTTATTAATATTAGTTAGACTTCAATTTTAATTTTCAATGAAATTAGTTGTACAGTAAAATGAGATGAAGACAAAAAGGGTTGTAACGACTTTTATATAGTTTATGTGACATTATTATATATACATGATAACGCAAATTACACTATAACAAATAAGAAAAACCAGTGTGCTTCGTATTACCATGCAAAAACCACATAATGCAAAATTATTGTTGGGTTACGTAATAGGCCAAAACAATCAAAGGAAATTACATCAAGCGTATGACAATTTAATAACGACAACCCAATTTAGAAAATATAAAGACCAAAAAACCAAAACAATATCAACCGTTTTTATATTTTTAAACAACAAACTAAAAAAGTTTCATAGAACATACTAAACTAAAAATACAAATGCACTAGACAATTCACAAAAACAATACGCGCGATTAACAATTAGATTAAAAGCCCGTGCGTAGCACGGGTTCTGCAAGCCTCGTAATACTATAAGATCCAGTCCTCTAATTGAATGTGGAGTAATGAAGACAGAGGTTAAAATCGAGTTTTCAGTCCTTTATTGTTCTTCGAGATTAATTACCTGCATATGAAGAGTCATGTGGTTACAATGCTTCCTTCTTAATGGAGGTTAATGCATGAATATGAACAGGCCTATGCTTTCAATTGTTCCTTCTTAATGATATCAATTGTTACTATAGTTCCGAGTATATCAACCATCTTCATCAATTATAAACAACTACACAGTTAGTGAATTAAATGTAAAGGAAAATCAAAGGACATCTTCTATGATATAAATAATGCGTTCACATCCACTATCAAATCACATCACCATCCTCCACAAACTACACAACAAACAGGGGAAAAAATCTCAGGTTTGGTCCTTCCAAAACAAAGATCTTTAAGATATAACAACATAAACCCATCATGGATCCTTTGGAAACGAAAACCAACAATATACAAAACCTCTTCAATCATCTAACGCTTACAACATCACGGCTCGAACAAAATGAAAAGTACAAAGATTTCAGTCCAATCTCTTTGTGTATTCAAATATTCGTTCAAAGAACATAAGCACAAGAGATTATTCATTACAAATCCTTTTGAAGCATAGCTTCTTTTTATATCCAAAAAAGAAGAAATAATCATAACAAATATGTTATGTACTATCTTTATGACATTGGATTAATGTTATAGTGACTAATAAAACTTGAATACAAGATTTTAGTTAGTTCACATGTAAGATAATTCGAATGAAACTACAATGAATGAACAATTTTTTTTTCTTCCATGTTATTTAATTTTACTACAATATGTTATTGTTCATTTAGTTTAACTCGATTAAAAATTTAAAACGGGTAACGTGTGCTCGGTTAACCTCAAGTGCGGTTCAGTTACGGAGAACACAAGTGAACTACCCATGTGATGATTAATGCAAAAAAATGCTATGTTTACACAAATTATACAGTTATTTTTTAAGAAAATGACTTGAATGTGTATGGTGTTCTCACTCTCTTTCTCTCTCTATTATCTATAAATTATTTATGAGTCGTTGGACATCTTAAGTCTTTGTTAGGAATTGTAAAATTGCTACATTGAACTAATTTGGTATAATATAATGTTGGTATACTAATCTTTTTGTTAGCCACAATTTTTAAATAATAAATTGGTAGTGTAGGCTAACGTTATTGAGGTTGAATTATCTATCTCGAATTGTTGATTATCAATTGAAAATTTTTATATTATGTGCATCTTAGCGGTCTCTACTTAAGTAAGTGGTTGTATAGTTTGATCCACATTTGAGATAATTCTTAGAAAAAATATATGTAAAATTGATATTTTTCTAACGGATAAATTATAATAACAAATTAGCGGTGTCTTCTTAAGTAAGTGGTTGTATAGTTTGATCCATTTATAATTTATTATAACAAATTAAAAAAATAAGTATAGGACATAAGCAAGAGTTTAATAGATTCTAAACCCATTATAGCGTAGTCGCCGTGGGATTAGTCGGCTCGCAATGTCGAGTCGGAAACCCATGTTACAAACCAAAAAAAAAAAAAAAAAAACCTTAGACTAGAGACCTAAAAAAAATAAATAAACATAAAGAAGAACTAAACTGTAAAATCAACAAAATAGTTGCATCGGGCCCTGAGGCAGCCCAAGTTATATATGATGAAAATTAGTGCCAAACATTACACTATAAACACTTAGATACAGCCCGTGTGCATCGCACGGGTCTGAATATCGTTTTGAGTTTTTGACTCAACCTCAATTAAGAGTGACGAAATGAAGGCACCAAAAATTTTCATGCCATACTAACAAACACAACTTAGAAACTTATTGACCAACAAAATTCATCCATGATCAAAATGACGAAAATTAATGCTGAACAATACATTATGAACATTGTTCGTTAGTCATGTTGCAAATCTTTGACGATTATTTTTCTTTATTTCTTATATAATTTTCAAATATTAAACTTTTTCTACAAAGTTAACTATAAATAGAATAAAGTATAACTAGCAAAACAATAAAACTCAATAAAATTTATGCATGAGTGAGCGGATTTTATTGAAGTTTGACGTGAGTTGTTTGTATACGACTATAAATTCATGTTAGAAAACTAATGATGTATAACTTTTGGGTGAAAATCAAATACGAGCATATTGTTTTTTTTTTAAATTTCTTTCATACTTTTATTATTTTAAGATATATCATATAATTACTAATCGTTGTTTACAAGTATGTTAAAAAATAAAAGAGATATGTTTGACTTACATTCAGTCAGCTGCACAAACATTACGCACAAAACACGTACATACAGCCTTTGTGCATCGCACGGGTTCTACAAAAAAAAAGCTGTAAGCTTCTCAAAAGGCAACAACAACATCTGACGCAATCTAGCTTATTAACACGTTGATATAAATTCAACCATCTGCACCAACATTACGTACAAAACATGTAGATATTCAACCAAAAGCACAGCCGGTGCATCGCATGGGTTCGTAAAGTTATATCAAAATATAAGGATATTACAATCTTGAGAATAAATGCAAAAACATAAACTTTATAAAAAAATACTGATATGTTGATGAGGCGAAAAGTTTTATGCTTTTAAGGGGTCATTTAAGCCCTAAGTCATGATATTTTGATCAAATATTTCCTTAAATCATTCCTTTTGTCATTTTAGGTACTTTGGAGAAGAAATCTGGAAAAGGAAGCATTTTGGATGTTTTTGGAGCATAAAAGTGAAGAAAACGACAAAGTCTCAAATTATGCTGGAAACAGTACCTGACGGCGTCACACCTTACAAGGTGACAGCGTCATGTGTTGACAAAGAGGTGGATATGAAGTTTACACGAGATGCGCCAGAAAGAAGTTGGAGTTTAAAGCGTGACGGCGTCACCCTTTGTGAAGCCTAGGCCGTCACGTGTTGGAGCAAAAGGAGACGGCCCAGAGAGTTTTACAAGGTGACGGCGTCAAAGTTGGATCTGAGCAATCCGAGAGTTATTTTGGCGGCGAGGTGACGGCGTCAGAAGCTATAACGTGACACAGTCAGATTGTATTCTCTATATATATTTTTCTATTTTTCATTCATTAGAGAGAGAACTTTTGGGAGAACTTTGGGATAAACCCTAGGTCGACTTTTACAGTATTCGTAAGGGTTTATCACCCTTATTTCATCCATGCTTAGTTAAAGATAAGTCTTCCATTAATCATTCAATATGTCTACGTGTTGTTTGATTCTATCTTATGCTTGTCTTTACATTAACATGCTAGGCTAGGTTTGTTTGTGTTTGCTTAGATGTAATAAAACCTAAATTGATTATTGGTTGATGGTTGGTTATTACTGTTGTGAATGGATGAAATCAATGTTAGGCTTAAGAAAACTGGCTAACTTCGTATTGGTAACTTGCTTGAACGTCTTGAGAAACATGAATCGGATGTGTACTATAATTTTATTGGTTGTGTTTAATGCATAAGAGAATATTAATGAGGCCATGATAGGATACTTAACGTGTCGTCATAGGTAGAGATAGGATCTTATAGAGTTAGGGAAGGACGTACATGCCCCCATGAATGGTAATAAGGAATACAACCCGTCATCCACGCAATTGTAACAAACTAATCAACCAATAAAAGATAGCTAGGGAGTAGTGAAATCTAAGTAAACACGTTTTTCTCCATATAAGTTTTTCTCACATTTACTTTCTTGTCATTTTATTTTTATTGCATTTGTAGTTTATTGGGTTAGTTGACTAGCAACTAATTCCGCCCACTCCTTCAAAACCGAGATTTTACTTGCTTTCATAAAATATAAAAATACAAAAAAAATCATCCCTCACCCTTAGACCTAACTAGAGTAGTTTTCAATCCTAACGAACACTATTCCCTAAGTAGAACGATCAATCCCCCGGTACTTGCGACTGCACTATACTACATCAGTCAGGTACACTGCCTGGTGGGGATTGCAAGCTTCTCAAGATCTCTTGAGAGGTAAAACCTTTTGCAAGGTTGCAAAACCAAGCATCAAGTTTTTGGCGCCACTGCTGGGGAATAGTTATTGTTTAGGTTGAATTTTATTTTTATTTAGGTCTACTCACTAGATTCCTTTCTAGTGAGATTTTTATTTTGTTTTTATAGGTTTT
Source organism: Artemisia annua (assembly GCA_014162995.1). Classification (NCBI taxonomy): domain Eukaryota; kingdom Viridiplantae; phylum Streptophyta; class Magnoliopsida; order Asterales; family Asteraceae; genus Artemisia; species Artemisia annua. Next base: position 115,310 of record LBNU01014093.1, on the reverse strand, counting down.
CTTTAGTCTATCATTTTCTTTGTTCTTTTGTTCGTAACCATTACCATCCACCATCATGGTAAACAAATATATCTCTAATCTTAGAGTCACTAGGAGTCGTAGTTCCATAAGAAACCTTGGTCCACCCTACACAGAACCTGAAAGGGAAATGCGTAGGCTAAGGCAATCTCTTCCAACATCCGAACCGTTTGGCACCACCATCAACTTTGATGAAGCTCTTTCTGATGAAGACTCTGATCATCACCCTACATCCCCTAGCCCTCAATCCAATCACGATACAGAAATTCCCGAGAATCCTACCCCCACTGGTACAAAAAGTTGTATCGGTCACGCCCAAAATGTGTGACGATATGCATATAGTCACACACGTTTTTTTCGTCATGTGTCACCAAAGGTCCCGCCACCGTAGGTGGCATAAGATCACATTGTTGAGTTCGTGGCCTTTTCCATCGAAAAAGAGTGACCAAAACCCCGAATATGTGTGACAAATTAGGCATAAGTTTTGTTGGATTAGTCATTATCAGTGACCGTAAATACCTTATAGTCACACGAATATTTTTTGAGAGTAACTATTGTTCGTCCTTTGGCCACATAAATATATAACATATGTGACATTTGAGATGAGTCTTTCTAGTAAATGTGTATTTTGGTGTGACTATTTCACGTCCTTTGGCCAACATAAATATACAAAATGTGACGTTTTGTGATGAATTTATCACACAATGGGTGTTGCTTTTCTTGGATTAGTCACCATACAATATTGTATAAACTAGATATGTGTTCAAATAAGTGTTGTACTCAGATTAGAAGTATCCATAAGGAGGATTCATCTTTAAACTGAACAATGAAAGAAGCATGAAGGAAACTTACTTCTTTTATCTAATAAGATTCATCTGGTCTCTACTTGGTCAACTGATCTAATGAGACTGATTTTATTAAGTTATTTGTGTGGGCACTTGTTGTTGATTTTCCCTATGCACGTCAGAATGATTTTTTTTGTATGTCAGGTATTTAACCATGTTGTGTAGGTTGCATCGGTGTGAATATACTTACGTCGCACATATCAACTTATATGGTTCAATCAGGCAGAAGAAAGCCAGAAATGTAGAGCCTAGACACAAACTAATTGTCTCTATGTAAAGTGGAGATGACAATATAGGTAATTTTAGCTGTGACTATTGTCGATCATCGCAGGCGCCTATCCATATCGAGAAGTTGAGAGGTTTAATTGAGGCCTTGTTGTAAATTTAGACACCGCACACTATATGATAGGTGAACGAGCTAATAAATATGACCAAACTGTTAATAAGTGTGAACATACTAATCCGGTGAAGTTCACGATACAGCTCTTTCAGTAATCATCCTATAAAAAATAAGTGAATATCGTTTCAGTAAAATGAGATTTATTGCAACAATTTGCGAAAGCACATATTCATCGATACTAATAAACACTGTATAAATCAGAAACAAAATTCACAACTCATCATTTAATATAAGAATTTTGTCGAAGTATCATATACAAATGAAGTTATTATTAAATTGAAACTTCAATTCCCACTATATTCGTACGATATACTCAAATCAAAACTCTCAAGGATACGTTATCATTCTTTATATACTCGCTAATCCAAAGAGTCGAGTTTGCATATGTCTAGGATACATTTCGCGTATACGTATATATAACTTTTTCATAAACAATTAACAATGACAGAATATCCAGTGAAAGCGAGAGTCTAATTACTGTAAGATCTATATGGGATGAAAGCCATACAATACGTTAGGATGACTTATAACTTACCACAGGCTAAAAAGTTTAGATCGTGAATTTATAAAATAAGAGGCAGTTAATTGTCATTATAGCTTTCGGTAGCAGTATCCTGTTACACAGTTCTTAACTATAGCAGTACAAGACAGATTGACTAACAGAGTCTAGTCTTAGACTAACTGTGTATTGTCACTTAAATGCTCCATAATCCTGGATATTGTACCATCATCTAAGTTTAACTGAGTATATTTAACTAGCAGTATTAGGGTGTCGTTATAGACAGACTAGACTAAATATCATGATGAAATCAAAGTGATAAACAAGACATATTCGTGACTATAAAAACAAGATTCCTAAGTGATAACACGAACGAATAGAGTTATCGACACTATCCGAGACACTCCTACTTCAAATAGCTCATGGAATGCATGTTTGTATATGTTTACACTACATGCAATGTGAAAGACTGTAAAGAACAGTTTATTGTGACCATTTGTTAATAGATGCATATCTAATTGAGATAACGGGATTTGCTGAAACCAGGTCATCACATGATGCCTACAAAAGTCATTACCTGAGAGAGTGAAACAGTATATGACGAAAAGACAAAAGGCAAACTATTGCTATCTCTATGGCCGAGATATCAACACTCAATAAAACGTAACAATTGGGAAGTTACACCATAGCAATGTTACTGGTAGAAACCCGACTTGGGGCTCCGCGCCGCCCGAGCGGCGGCTACATAGGAAATCAAATCATCCAGCCAATGCCAGCCACCAGCAGGATTAGTCTCACGCAACCTAGTATCCATATGTACTATACCAGCTTATGGCCCAACCTAGATACGGGCATGAAGAAGTGGGCTTTATAGAAAAGTTAGATTCCCAATGATAATGACTCGTATTGAGTCATATACCATGTGACTAATTGAGACTTTTGAGAAAGTAAGTGATAAAACATATTGGAGCCGTGAGTACATAAGTACGCCATTTATTGTATTGTTTCGGGTCATTAACCTGAGAAGTACAATCGGTATTCACATATACTTCATGTCTTCTCTTATCTGTGGTGATAATCCTCAGCACGCATAGAATATAGGACGAAAAACAAAATGCATAGTCGTAACTCGATAAGAACCACAACTGGCATCTATATAGTGAGGCGCGATCAATCAGATGGAGAGGAGCTGATCTCCGGTTTTTAACCCGCTCATTGTTGAACATTCAAAACTAAATCCGGTGAGTCACGATATCCTAAAACCCTCATAATAGCTGATCGTTAAGTAAATGCAAGTATTTATCACATTGAGCACTTTCGGCGATAACACGTATACTATAAAAACTCGAATCATGTATATAAGATATTTTGTCGTTACAGTGTATTAATGAGATTTTTTTTTTTATTAACAAACTTGATTTACTAACAAAATTGGAACTTCAATTCCCCTTTCGTGAAACGCAAAACGAAAAAATAGTAATTTCTTTTAATGCTTTTAAACAAGTTAAGATTCGTGTTTCAGTGGAAACATGTACACTCCCATCATTCACACGTTAGCTGAAATCTATTCTTTGTCGAAGGCGTAACTCTTCTTGAGAACTATCTATATGTCGTTTCGACTTCCCTATCATAGGAGTCTTCGAATTCAACCTTTGCTTCATTTAGCTTATTTCTTCATGAATTCTGTGTTCCTGCTTTAATTAATCACACATAAGAATTTAACCTTGATCGACTTCCTGAGTTGAGGAATCGCACTCGCGTAGTAATGTTCCAACCATTAAGATGGAAGTGTACATTCATT